>JAIPRM010007876.1:0-16601 GCA_025469315.1 Stegophylla sp. TES_Ste_2020 | reverse complement strand
CCGCTTTTTTTTTTTTTTACTTAGCTTCGTGCCACTTTAACAAAGGTATATACATTTTACATTTTAGTGCCCAAACGTGGTATTTTTTTAGAGATATGGAGTGCCCAAACGTGTTGTGATTTTGTGCCCAAACGAGTCGCAATTCGGGATAAAATGCCCAAACGTGTTGTAGCCCATTTGACAGCGTTACGAGGAATGCGCGATTCTTGGGTTTTTGAAGAAGAAAGGTTGGAGGAGAAAAACAGAAGTTCAATAAGAACTGATCAAGAATTAGTCGCGTACACGAAATGCGAATTGAGAGTGAATAAACTGTACACACACACACACACACATTATAATATACACAGTGTACAGATCTGTGTGCGTGAGTGCCGTATAAGTCTCATACACATAATTTATTAAATTACACATACGTATAATATGAATATCGCTGGCATAGGCCGATATGAAGTTTTGCAATTTGGCAAGCTCCAAACGCGCGAATAAACAAACAGTTTCCGGAGCGCGAACCTTTGGCGAGAAAGTTTCATAATTCGTGAAGGCTTCATTGAATCCGGTAGTTGAAATCGTTGTGTCGACGCCGAGAAAATGTCTTTTCGATGGTCACAGCCCCACACCCGCCCGAAATAGGATTAACCTCGTTGCCGCCTATTGTAACGCCGATGACGATTTTACATTCACTAATGTACAACGTATAATATGTTTCAAAAATGAATATTAATTGTTGTACGTATACCAAAGCAGTGCCGCCGGCGTTTAAGCAATATTTGTGAATTGTAAAAAAATTACTGAATGTAACACATGTAACCATGATAGTTTGTTACATTTTACTGTAACGGAAATCTGTTTGAAATCTAGTTACAAGTGCCTCAACCCAGTGGCGTACTAAGCTTTTTGGCACCCATAGGCTAAATTAATCTTCCCCCTCCCCCCAATTAACCATCTACCCGTCCACCCTCCCACGCAACTAAAGAACAAACTGTTTGTTCTGAACCATTCTTTTAAAATATTTTGTACACATTTTTAAAATTTGATATTAAATCTTCAAAATGGACATATGAAGAAAAATATTGTTAAACAAGTTGGCATTTTTCAGCCATGTTCACAAACTATTGCTCCCCCGTTTTTTTTTATGAGTACAATTAATTTAATTTTTTCTTTATTAATTATGATCTATCAAAATGTAAATTTATAGTCAAAGTATTTTCAAAAATCACATTCCATATTTTTTTCATATTTAATGTCTTTTTATACATATTTTACAAATTTTTCTTCCTATAATGTCTAATCCCTATTAATTATATTATTATAAAATATATTCAGGTAGTTTCAAATTTCAATAGAAATCTTAATAAATAATACAATAAATAATAATAATAAGTAAGAAATTTAAATGCCTAAAAACTCTTATGGCTTAAAAAAAAGCCGCCTCCCCTAAAAAGCCGCCCTAGGCTCCAGCCTACTTAGCGTGCCTCTAAATACAGCACTGCCTCAACCCCTAGCTACCAAAAATGTATGTAAAATGATAAGGATTTCCCTGGATAACATATTATTATAAATTATAATAATGTGTTCCAGACCGCATTATTTGTCTTTCTCCTGGAGTACTGGCTTTGATACGATGAAATCGCCTGCATTATAATGAGTAATGACTATATAACAACCGTAATAAAAATGGATTAATTAAGTATTATTCTGCTTTCTTTACGAAATAGGAAGAAACTGTGAAGAAATTATTATTATTAAAATCATTATAATTTTATCATATTGTATATTTTATTGTAAAAATTTGTTTAATTATTTTAAATTTATACGTTTTGTTTTCAAAAAGATTTTAATGCATTTTTTCAGATTGTCAAAGTAAGAGCACATTTGAATCGCTTATTTCAGAAACCCCCTAAATCCACTTTTTCACTTTTTGAGATAATCAATAAAAACTGTGTCGTGGATTTAAAACAATTTTTTAAAACTTCCAAAAATTACCAAAAATACTTGACTACTTACTCTTTCAGATATTACGGTAATTTTAGCTAAATATCTTACTAAGGATGTAGGAAAAAATATTTTTGAATTTGCACATGCAAAATTTTATTTTTGGAATTTGGGCGGGGGGGGGGTTTCTGAATTAAACAATTCATTTATAACATAATTTGCGATTGCGTATTACTAGAACTACTGCATACAGTTATTAAATCATAATATTATTTGTCTGTAAATAACAATATCGCATCCCTCGTGCACACCGTATTGGTATATCGCAATACGTTCATTTATTTATCACGATGGAATTCTACTCGACTCTCTCTCGCGTATTATTATTATTATTATTATTATTACGCGTAGTAGAATATAATAGTAATAATATTGTTATTACAATTCGGTTCGAGCGAACGACCGGAGGGATGATTGCGGTGCGGCCGCGGGGGTAGGTAACGCTGTTCGCGCCAAGTGTTATTAGGACACGAAATTATTGCCTATTGTGGCGATATTTGGGCAGACCAGACAAATAATAATGAACTCTGTGCGTCGACATCACTCGATCCTAATATTATAACTCAGTAGTGGTTACGAATAGCAATAACAGTGATTTCAGCTCAGCTATTTTCCAATAACAGTAGCAGGCTGCTAATCAAAACAAATAATATTAAACAAATAAAAAATATATATTAATATAATATAATATAATATATTATATTGATACTTTTATTTTCAATACAATTCTCGTTCTACCTATACAATACAATAAACCTGCAAAACTCCTAGACTCCTATTTACAATAACTTACTCTGCTAAAGTGTTAACAGCTGCTATCACTATCAACGATTATGAAAATATTATCGGTTGCTAAACTGCTATTTTAAAACAACAGTGAAACTGCTAAATAGCTATTATTATATTCTATAAGTAGCAGTTATTACAATACCTGTAAATTTGTGAAAATGACTGTTTAATCATTTTTACTCTAAAATATCTGCTATTTTTCACTGCTATTTTCAAATAGCAATAGCATTAGGAGTTGATATTTCAATTATTAGCAGCTTACCACCACTATTATAACCCGTCCAGTTCATCTTGATCTCTGGTTGACGTCAAACGTTTAAATTGATCGGGGGGGGGGAACAACTATTTTAAATTGGACACCAGTGTAATCAGAACAAGAATATTATGATGGATCAGTTTCCCGTAGCGATAACTATATTATGTTGTATATAAATGATAGCTGTCTCTACACGGCGTTGCCCTTGTATTAGTTTCTTTTTTGGCATTTTCATAGGCCGTGTGTTGGTGTTTAATTTAATTGTATTGATAGTGCTAATTAAATATTACGTGAAATTCACAATTTAATAATGACTATCAATTATATAACTGGTAATAATAAAACCAGTCGCAGGTAATTGGCGACCAGCGATTGCAACACAGAATAGATACGGTCAAAGTCCAAAGATAATGTAAAATGGTGAAAATATACATATATATATATATATGTATATAAAATCTGTACAAACTTTAAAAAAAAAAAAAAATCCGTTTACTCCCTTGGAGATCGAATTTTGAGAAATCATTTCTTAGTGCGCCCCTACATTGCTTAAGGAACCTCTGTACAAAATTTCAAGTCTCTAGACCCAGTGGTTTGCTCTGGGCGGGGGGAGGGGGGTGGCGTTGATGAGTGAATAGGGGCGATATTCTATATGTATACGGATAAAATCCATTAAAAAGTGGTAGTAATGTAAAAAACCATATTTATTTTTAGTACAATACAATCATTAATATGTTGATACCACAAATTTCAAAAACTTGACTTCACTGACCCGTGAACATTTGAAATTTTAACGGTCGCTGGGGACCAAAATGTACTGGACTGGTTACACTGCGGTCGACTCGGATGGTAATCTCCGCGCGACGGGCGGTGTCGCGAGACTTAACTCCGTGTCGGTTTTTGGCGTCGCGTCGTCTCCCGCGCCGCCACCACCACCGCCGCCGCCGCGTGTAAAGCCACGTCGGCAAAACTCGTAAACAACCAGGAAACGTTTTTAATAAAACTACACGCGCAAAGGTCGGGCGGATGACGGACAGGCGCTTGTGCGGAAATACGACCGGAAAATCCAAAACAAACTTATTTCAATGGCAGTTGATTGGTTTTTCTATTTCCCACCCCAGCTCTCTCTCCTCCTACTACTACTACTACTACTACTACTTCTACTAGAGCCGCCACTTTTGTAAACTCTGCGAAAAACTCCTCTCGACCGACGGAGAATTATATACACCGTCGTCGCCGATGATCGATTTACCACGAACTCTCGTGCCACACTCTAGTATAGAATCCCCGTCGTCGGTGTATCACGTGAAAATTGCATTCATTTCAATGTTTCCCCCACCCACCATTATTATCGTGTGATCGTCGCGAGACAAGTGGTTAAAACTCAACCATACCCATGTATGAAGCATATATTTGAATTTTATTTTTACCAATGGCGTATTTAGGAGGGGGACAAAGGGGGCGAAAACAACCTCTTTAAAAATATATTTTTGTTACTATTTAGATTTATATATAAAAAAAATTTAAAGCCGCGCAAACAACCTTTGGTGAGTCACTTGCCAACTGCTTATGTATTCCAAAAAAAAAAAAAAATAAAAAACGAACAGATATATCGGCTGACGGTGCAATTATTATTTGCATATTTTATTATTTTAAATATTGTTAGTAATCACCAAAAATATTGAACATAAATTAGGAAAATGTTTTCAAGAATAAAATTACACCCAACTTTAAAATCCTGAATACGTTGTTGATTTTTACACTTGTAAAAGTTAAAACTTTGATAAAACTGTATTTTAATGAGAAGCATATTGATTCCTTGATTTCTAAACAAGCACCTGTATATGATAATTGAAGTGGAGAAAAAAATTAGTATTAAAAAATTTAAGAAGTTGTTTGAAAAGGAAACAGAATTATATATTATGCTAATAATGAATATATTAAATATAAAATAATAATGCAGACAGATCTGATATCGCACCCACACGTGAAAATCGAAATGGCTATTAATTAATTCAATATTTTCATTTTTTTTCCGTATTATTGTTTACTTCAAAAATATACGTAGATACATTTTGACTTTCATAGCGTTCTCCTGTCGATTTTTCACTGAACTCGTCCAAAAATATTTATTTTTATTAAGTATTTTTTATTATAAGACTACTTGCATTAAATCATTGTTAATGGGCTTATAGAAAATCATAAAAATCATTTAAAAAATATGTTTGATCTTTAGTTCTCAACGGTTTATCAATATGGTATTAATTTTCTTTTCTAAAAACACTTTTTGTCTAAAATTTCTCTCAGAAACTGCTTCTACGTAGTACCTATTTTAAAGAAGTCGTTAATCACCAGTTCCACGACGCTATTATGCTCCGTTCCACGTGGGATCGCGGCTTTAACACAACACATATTTCCAATTACTGCTGCTTCTGTAACGGTTTACTTCCGTCATCTTTAGTGTTTCGAAATACTATTAAAATTTGTCATTATTTACCTAAATTTAAACCGTAATATATTTTAATAAATGATCAACTCGTTTGTTATTTAAATTAACTACAAATGGAATGTACAATTCACGAGAATTCTGCCTGATTATCTAAGCAATTATATCGGATACACAATTATTAACGTCATGGCATTAAATCCGAGAACTTAAAAAACATAATGTTTTATTAGGTTTCAATTTTCATTTTGACAATACAATTAATCAAAATTGCGATGCTCCGGAAACAAACATTTTATTTTTATTATTTATGTGCTTTATTTAGTATTTGCACTATGTGTAAACACTGAAATCAAAAAAAAACGAGAGTTAAAGTCTATTCTTTAATAGTCAAACTCATTTTAAAATGTTATTTATTGACTGCATAAAATTAAAATGTATCCTTTGTTACACGTGTTTTTTCCCTAATCTCTCTAATTATCTACTATGATAACAATGCGCGCTATGGTCACAGCTTTACCGGCGCTTGGTAATGAGCAGTATAAAATTTAAACTAAATAAATACACTTTGCTTGGGAATATTGAACTGCAGTGAACGCCAAATTTGATATTATATGTATATTTTGATGTATAACAAATGATGATTCAGCTTATATTTAATAACTTTTAAATTCTCTGAATTTCATATTTGTATGAAAATTAACCAAATAGAAATATGTTTTATTCCAACGTTAGTGACTACAATTAAATCAATACGTCGTATTTTTCGGAGATCAAAATAGTTTATTGCGTAACTTTCACAAATAAAAACTGTGGTTGGTATTATACACAATACATCGATCCCCCGTACAATTTGTTGTTTCCGAGCAGTTTTACAAACACGATAATAATACTGCTTACCTAAATATGAGTTTCCGTTTCTGTCACAAAGGTCTCAGAAGTATCTCACTAAGAATTAAGTTTGTTCCCATTAAAATTACTATCTGACAGCCGTTAAGTTGACTTTTGCTAAAGTTTTCGATGCACGAATCACGAGTCTGGAATTTCGGTCTCAGGGCTCAATTGAATCAGTACTTAGCTGTTATGCACCTAAGAGCTACGGCATACCTATTCTAATTAACTCTAAGTACAGGGCTGGGTTTAGGACTAGCTAAGGCGCTAAGCTATAGCCTAGGGGCGCCACGTCTTGGGAGGGCGCCGAGCCGTGGACGGTGATTTATTTATTTTTTTTGTAGATATTAGATATAATTCCTATCTACAGATTTCATTTATCATCTACTAGAATACTAATCTTACTCAACAAAAATTTAAAACTTAATTTTTTAGGTTGACTTAAAAATAATTTTAAATTAATTCATTTTACATTTTTAAGTAGTCATAAAATTGGTAAATTAATAAGGAGTGGGACTCTCAGTTCTTATTGAATAAATTATGTTCTATGAAGAAGAGGCGTTGGTTTTTTATTAGCTGAGGGGCGTAATTTAAGTAAATCCGGCCTTGTCTAAGTATCTTCTCTTGCGGCGCTTCTACATAATATTTCCTCCTTTAAATTCTTTTATTCTCCAATTTTCTTGTTTTATAGTAACGATTACGACCATAAGATAAAAAAAAACCGGACATACTTTGCACGATGGGTGTTCTTCGAACGACGGGTGAGATTCTCTTGACGGGTGTATTTAATTTTAAAGAAACGATAAATCATTTCTTCAATAAGACGATTCTGAACGAGGGAATTAATAATATATAAAAAATAAATGAGAAAAAAAATGTTAGAAAAATGTTCAAAATTTTTTTTCCTATTTTCAAAATTTTCTTGCGCAAAAATCTTTCTTATATCATTTTCGATCTATGTTTGAATTCTCATAAAATTCGGATCAAAAAATGATGGTTTCCCAGTCGTTTTTGTCAAATTTAGGGTAGTTTTTTCAAAAAAAAAAAAAAAATTGAAGAATTGAGAAATTCAAAAAATGATCTCTTTAAAGTATAATCTAGAGACGAATCCGGTTTCAAAAAGTTATTGATCGAAACTTTTGGACAAGTTTATTCATATGAAAAGTTGTACACAGAAATAAAAAAATAATAATAAACATCATTGTAAAAACACTAGCTTTTTCACTTCGTTCAGAGTCTAATATGTAATTACAATCTACCGATCGTATTTAAAATATTTTCCTTCAGATATAGTGTAAATACTATAAGCGAGAATTTATAATTATTATTATTATATTTGTATCTTTTTCGTACAACGAGTTACATTATTAATTTTCATAATTATTTGTTTTTATTGTAGACGAGAAGAAAACGAAGCGGCCTTATGTTATTAGCCACCAAATCAGGTAAGAACTCGTATCCATTAAATATAAAAACAATTTAACCATATTATGATAAAATAATAAATATTGATATAGTGTGTTGATTAATTAAATAGTATAACTTTATTATTTCAATAAGATGGTAATATTTTTCGACATTAAAATATAATTCTTATCTATACAACTATTTTTTACTACGAATACATAATAATATTAAGCGTAAAAAACTATAAAGAGCGAAACTTAAAAATAAATAAATATCGTATTAAATATCATTTTATCACATTCATAAAAATATTAAAGTTATACCTTACTCTGAGAAGACTTTTCTTGTCAAAATGTCTGTAATCCGAAAGAGTAAACAGAACACTCTGTCAGACCTAATATAAATGGTAATTTTTAGCCGTAATAATAATATTTAGTGTCATACACTTAATAAAATACCCACAGCAACGTATACAGTGCGTACGTATAATACATTATACGTACGACGTATGTATAAATAAAAATGCTGGTGTTTGTATGCTGTGTACATACACAGAATCAGATAAGGATTTACCTATTTAAATTCTTCGTCAAAACTGCCGCCTTCTTTCATCTCACCCTCGCACCCTTTGCTATAGTATATATCCTATAAAAAATATATTTCAGCCTGACAACGGCTTTAAGGGATAATATTATTAAAGTTATAGCTTTATTCGGAAAATCTCAAGAGACCACTATACTGTTATTAATTTATGTGCTATCGTCAAATTTCATATTATATTCATCAAAATATTCAAGTTACTAAAAAAAAATTGTTCTGTTCAAAAATAGAAGTAAAAAAAAAACCTCACATTCTTCGCAACGGTTATCGTCCAAACCCGACTACAATCACTCTCAAACCAAAAATTATTCATAAAATAATACACGAACCAGTTGATTTAACGTTATCTAAGGTACACCACAAAAAGGTGGAACATTTCATTTTAGATTCTGAACGACAAAGTGAAGAAGCTAGTGTTTTTACAATGATGTTTTTTTTTTCTGTGTACAACTTTTCGTTTGGAAATACTTGTCCAAAAGTTCCGATCAGCAACTTTCTGAAACTGAATTTGTCTCTAAATGGTACTTTAAACAGATCATTTTTCGAATTTTTTAATTCTTCAATTTTTTTTTGGAAAAAACTACCCAAGATTTGACAAAAACGACTCGGAAACTATCATTTTTTGTGAATGAACTATATGAAAATTTAAACATAAATAGAAAATAATATAAGTAAAATTTTGGCACAAGAAAATTTTGGAAATGTGACAAATTTTTTTTTCTCATTTATTTTTTATATTATTGACTTTCTTCGTTCAGAATCATTTTATTGAAAAAATGATTTATCATTTCTTTAAAATTAAATACACCCGTCAACAGAATCCCACCCGTCGTGCAAAGAACACCCATCGTGCGAAGTATGTCCGGTTTTTTTTTTTTTTTAAGTATTTCTGGGAGCCCACGTACGTCAGGAAGAGATTTTATGTGAAATGATAAATTAAATTAAATTGTGAGTTACCGGATGCGATTGCGCGTTGCGTCTTTATCTCGTTATGTCGCGTTAATCGAATTACATGATTGAGTTTTGCATTTGTTCGCGTTGTGTCGAATCTACAGTTTTCCGTTTTAACCTTTTTCTCGCGGCGATTTCAAGTTTAATTGGTAATCGGGCAAAGTTTTCGAGGGATAAATAAAACAATTCTACTTGAGGAAGAGTTCGGCAACGACACAACACCACATTTGCACTCACTCCGGTGACAATCATTAGAATATATATAGGTAGGAAGTGAGCTGTCACTAGGGCCGTGGAGTGATATCAAGGGCCCCAGGGACAACCTAATCCTAAAACCCTTACTATATCAAATATTAAACTTATTTCTACTACTTACACTCAGCGTTGTCGTTTGAAATGTGTATAACAAAAAGAAGGCAACAGATTGATTTCGTGAAGTTTGCTTACAAAATTAATACCTATCTATGTCCAGCGTTTAATTTTCAATATTATATTATGCGTTAATATTTAAAAGTAAAATAATGAATTTATAAATTAAAAATAATTTTTCTATTAAAGTAATGATTAGGTAAAATATAGGCCTTGGTTTTTTTTTTTTTTTGACGAAAAAGCCTGGGCCCTCTTTGTGACCCTAGATCCCATGGCTACAGCCCCGGCTGCCCCACCCTCTCGTCGGGTCTGGCTGTCACCTAAAACTGATTCTGTCCTCCCACAAAAATCACACATATTATTTACAGCAACATACTATTTTTTTTTCACACCGTTTACAGACAAGACGTATCTTGTGTGTTGTCTAATAAGTCGAAGCGTATATAGTTTGATTCGTGACGAAAAAGATAGGTATGGCAGCGAAATTCGCATAATGGTCAGATGTGCAAGGTCTTTGATATTTGATATGTCAAAATACAAGTGTGTAATGGTAAATTTGCATGTTGTTCAGTAATGTTTATGGATATTTTGACACGGTAGTACAAATCACTGATGCAGTCTATTTTTTAACGAAATAACCAAATTTAGATGTAACTCGACTCCAAATATAATTAGTTGGACTAAGGACTTATAGGAGTTAGCATGTTTTTTTTAAAAAATCATTCAAAACATAGCTAAGTAATACAGAAATGCGTTTCATAACACCAGGAGTTGTATGCAGTTTTCTTTAATTTGCATATTTTGCATATTTAACTCTTTTTTTTCGATATAAGTGCATATTTCGGTTATATTTGAATTTTAAGTACATATTTCACATATTTTTCAATATTTAATTTGAGTTTTCTTGCTACTGGAAAATTTATTACTGAATACCTGAAGAGATTGAATATTATTTGATATTTTTATTTGTTTAAATGTAAGCTTAAAAAGAATTAAGATTAAAAAAAAAAGGAAATTTCATAAATAATAGAAGAATAATTAATAATACATATTAAAATAAATTATACAATATAATTTTTAAATATTTTGAGTTGTTACAGTAAAATTTATGTTTTATAAGAGATTATTTTAGCATTTTTGCATATTTTCAGAGCAAATTTCGTAATTCTCATAGCATATTTGGTACATTTTTAGAGCATAAATGCATGCATATTTTAAGTTTTGTAGAGCTATAAGACTCTAGCTCTAATAATTAGTAATTAACCATTGTTAGACAACTGGAATATTTCTCCCTCTCCCATTTTTAACCAATATTATTACACTCTATGTCTCTTACGCCCCCCTATTGTGAAGGAAGGGACTAATACTCTGATATGTAAGAGCAAAAATAACAAAAAAATACTCTCTATAGTTAGACGTGCGTGTAGCCATCATTATATATAATTTCCATACTTAAACGTTTAGTTCACAGCATTTTATCGGTTTGTCGAAAATTCACTGTTATTCTGAACTCGATAACTGCGCGCGAAAGACTTCGACTTTCTTTTAAAATTGAACTTTCGTAGCAAAATATAATCTGACTCTGTGGATCACCACTGTGTGGTTATTATCAAAATTAATTAGTGGTTCATTCACGCCTTTAATAATCTCACTGTCACGTCAAGTCTTTGTTTTTCCAGCTTAAATTAAAGTCAAAAATTCATATTTTATTCCGTGACGACGTAAAAAAAAAAATAATAATAATGAAATAATAAAATATCATAGTAGTAGGTAAAATCTAAATTACAAAAAACCGCGGAAATGTGTAAACCTTTTTGGTGTGTAAATTGTGAGGAGTTTATACATATTTTGAAACTTTTTTCTAACTACGTTCGCTATTATAATGAATATATATGTCCGGTTGACGACGAGGCGGTGAAAAACACGTATTTACTCCGTATCGGTCGCGAGTGTAGGCGACACTTAAATTTTTTCGGCGCAAATTGGACAAGTTTACATTCCTGAGGCAAAAGTTTGTGCACGTGATCAAAACTCTGCAGGGCAGTGTAATAGAAACAAACAAAACAAAATATTGCGTCATAACATAATTATTTATTGAAATGCATGATGTTTTTGACCTGTAGAATAAAAAAAAAAAAAAGACATTATTATTATATCTCCGGCGACTGAATGTTTGCCAAAGCATAGAGTAATATAGAGATTCCGTTCCCTATAATCATTGTATACCCAAAGTGAAGCAAATCGTTAAAAAAAATAGTCCTACAGGCACAAAACTCTTCGCTAAATCGCGTTAAACGATATCATATATCAAATATGATAAATGTATTATTATATTTTATATTGTAAACTTCCTTTGTTCAGAATCGTCTTCTTGAAGAAATGATTTATCGTTTCTTTAAATTTCTGTACACCCACCAAGAGTTTCTGACCCGAAGAGCGAAGAATATCCGTGGTGCGAAGTATGTCTGGCTTTCTCACCTATACTTCACTTTTTTCCCATCTAATTAATAAAGAAAAAGAACAAAAACATAGTGAGAAAAAAGGTCACAGAAAAACCATCCTGTGATAAAACTGATTTTAACAATATTTACATCATTAATAAAGTACTAAATCAGTACAATCATTTAGTCTGTATAAAATGGTAGCACTGTAAAATTAGTCTTCTTTTTTGGCTGCAATATTTTGTAAGAACGGCATCTCTGTATATTATTATTACTCTATGTGCCAAAGGAAATACACACATGGTAATGGACTTACAAGTGTTACCTATATTAGAATAATATAATATTATGTCATATCGAATCATCACGCACAGTGGCGTATTATAAATAATATCGTAATTTAAGTATAAAAAAAAAAAAAATGTCGCGCACGTGTAATCTGTATTTCGACGTCGACCACGGATCAAGGCGTCCGATCGCCTCTATAAGAATGCTAAAAATAAATTGTATTACAAAAAAAAAAAATATCTTGATAACAATATTGAAGGAAAACAACGGATTCTCGGAATACGCGCAAATCCGCCAGCTCAACCAAAATAGCAAATACGAACTCCGTGACGTCAATGGCCTGCCAACTATAATAAAATGTCAAAATTTGACCGACGCTTCTCAGCAAACCGTTTGACTGGCCCACACGGACTGAGCTCTTACGTTTTCTAGTCAAATTATTGGTCTTGCATGTTGTTTATTATTAGGGCAAAGGACTTGTAGCTCTAAAAAAAAAAAAAACACTTAATATGCAAGCACTTTGCACTTAAAAACCCCATAACATGCACTAAAAATATGCATAACATTTTTTTTTTGCGATTTAATTAAAAAGTATTAATGAAATAAATAAGCTTTAAAATGAATGAAAACAATTATTCAATTTAAATATAATTCAAACGATTATGAATCTATTAATTTATTACAAAAAATATATTATTGTTGCTATATACGCATCCTTAAGCGCTCCTAGGATGTATGTGTGTCCACGGACAGTCAAAAACAATATTATGAGACAAAAATTAAGAGTAAATAAATTTTTATCTAAAAATTTTGATCGCATTGTTTGAAATGAAAACGTCGGTGTCATACAAATTGAAATAAGTTTATTATGTCTCAAAAAGTTTAAAATAGAGTATAAAAATATAAAATATGCCCTAAAAACTTAAAATATGCATTTATATACGAAATAAAATTTCAAAACTAGCATTGTGAAAGCATGAAAATTATTTATTTCGTACTCTGCTACATTTGTAACTAAGCAAAACAAATATGCAAATGCTACAAGTCCTCTGCCCTATTAGTTATTATTCGCGAATTACCTTATTACGCCGTTATACCTACTGTCTACTACTGCCACATTTTTATTATTGCATAATTGTGTTTAAAATATATATGCCTTATATAAACTCGGCTGTTGTCATTTCTATTCGGTCACTTGTACATCAAGTACCATTACACTCTAAATACTATACGTATTATGACGTATTATTATACGTATTTAAATAAGAGTTGTCGTTAAAATATTGATAAAATAGTTTTTGGACAAAATGGATAAAGTGTGAACAGATTATTTACTCATTATTTGAAAATAGTTTCTGTTATTCACTAGTTTCGATGTAATCATACTAATAAAAATTAAATGCACTAAAAATCCTCGAAAAATGTTCTAAAAAACAGTAAAAAATGCATTTCCCCTTGAAAATGATCTTGAAAAATGCATTTTATTGCAAAAATGTACTGAGAAAAGGTCCTATACCTTATGATATTTTAATTTATTTTACTATTTGCCGTTTGTCGAGTCCTGGTGACCATAAGTAAAGCTAAGATTCAAACTTCATAGCAATTACAGAGAGATTTACAGAATTATTAAGGGAAAAACCAAAAAACATGGATGATAATATTTTTAATTAGCTAAATTTAAATTATTGACTTGTATAATGTACAGATATTATAGATTAAAATTGAAGGGTTACTGTCAAATATGCATTAAAACGAATAAAAAGACTGAAAAATGTTGAAATATGCCCTAAAAATGAAAAAAATATCGAAATGTGCAAAATAAAAGTTTTAGTTTTGAGGTCTCTGTCACATGAAACAAATTTTGTACTTGGAAAGCATTTCCTAAGATTATCCAAAAAAATATGCATTTTGCATTGAAATCCGGGCCCTACTAATAAACTATATTTAATTCAGCTCTATTATGTTTGTTGTACGTTGTTGTTAATTCAATCGTAAAATAATTGTCGTTGTTTCATGTATAAAATATTGTTAAATATGTATGTAAATAATAATTAAATTTCTTTATAGGACATATAAACATTATTTCGTTTTGTAAAAACTGCATAATATTAAAGCAAAAGATAAAAATTAATTGACGCGTTAAAAATAAAATTCATACTTTTTGCGGCTGTTAAATAGAAATCATAACTTACTAAACAGATTTAATATAGCAATCCGGAAAGATTTGAGTTTTAAAATTCAAATTTTTCAAATATCGTTAAATATTAATCGTTCAATATGGTTCCACGGTAATTGGGTTATAAAACTTAATTTGATACCTTCCTATGGTTGTATCAGAATATTATTTAAATTAATTTATTTTACCTGTCATTTGAAGCGTCTAGTTTCAAAACCACCTATAAGCAATTTTTGAAATTTTTCAGAAACAACAAAAAACGAAAATAACGTACACTACTTGGTCTATAATTTTATAATAAATATGAAATCAAAGCTTTGAATGGTACACATAATGTATGTGAAAATATATTTTGTAAAAATATTATTACAAGAGTTAAATAAATTTATTGTTTTGAAATGGCTGATTTTGTTGTGAATTTAAGCATATGGCTGTTTTTGAAATCAACAATTTATTTTTTTTTTTTCACTTATGGCTGGTTTTGAAATTAACTTTATGAGATTGGTGATTTTGAAACACTGGAAAATTTAAGAAATACAAAACATTTTGAATTTCATGTATATAATTACCTAATAGTAAAAAATAATAACCATATAGAACTTAATTACAGTTAATACTTAATGAAAATTGAAAAAAATTGAGTACTATTACCAGAGCAGATAAAAACATGTGTTTGATTATGGCTTGATTTGAAATAAACATCGTTAGATGGCTGGTTTTGATACTAACCACAATTTTTTGTCTTTATTTAATGTCGACTATAGCCTTGTTTGATGTTCAATATTTTTACCAACTATGTAATACAGTGTGAATATTTGGAAAATTAAAAAAAATCCATTTTGAAAAAATGATCTTTTAGCTGGTTTTGAAACTAGACGACTCATTTCATAAAGAAATTGATCGAGATCTTTAGAGAATTTCGCATGATACGGCTAAATACAATAAAATTTGCACTTAACTCCATGTAAGTACTCTGCGATGTAACTTTATTAATATATAAATTGAAAATCTATTTACATAATATAGGAACCACTCGCAGTAAATTTTAAAACGTGCACAATACAACTGTTTATGGGCAGTATGGACCGAGAACAATGATCAATTCACATAATCACTTTGTCTGGCAAGCAGTAATGACGGTTACTAATGGTCTCGCTAGAACTTCAGAATGAAAATATACCTAGTTCTATATAAATGAAAACGGTTAAATACAGTAGACATTAATGTCAGTAGTTTTCAATATATTTTTCGATTGAAACTCTCGAGAACACGATCAGAATGCACCGAAATTAAAATTTGTTTTAAAACAAAAGGATTTTAAGGCATAATAATATTATTATTGCTAAACAGAGTTGGAATTTATTAAACTGAAAAAAAAAAAACTTTGTGTAATTCAAATTGAAACGCAGTCGATTAAAAGTTTTAACGTGGCCATAAAATAAATCGAATGAAACTGGAAATAATAACCGTAAACTTTACTGTACTCGTTTATTATTTCGCAGTCCGTTTAGGAATATTGAATTTTCAAAATGTAATTTACAAATCGATAGTCGTATTATAGTGTACGATGTGCAAATAACAACAGTGTGTTATATTGACATAAGAATTTAGAAAATCATATTTTTAATAGATATTTTTTGATAGAACGAATTTTTTTTTTTAAGTTTTGAGAGAGGTGAAAAAGCAGAATCGTTTTATTGAAGATATTTTTGATTTTTTGAAATCCATAGTATTCTTCTCTTCCCCTTGACTTTATTAATTATAAGAGCTTAAAATTTTAAAACATAACATAATTGATCATTCACAAATGAAATGAATAATAATTATTTAGTAATTTAATTTTTAAAAAGCCGGACATACTTCGCACGATGTGTGTACTTCGCACGACGGGTGGTATTCTCTTGACGGGCGTATTAAATTTTAAAGAAACGATAAATCATTTCTTCAGTAAAACGATTCTGAACAAAGGAAATTAATAATATAAGAAAAAAAAAA
>JAIPRM010007875.1:0-16601 GCA_025469315.1 Stegophylla sp. TES_Ste_2020 | reverse complement strand
TTTCAATTTTGTTTTTTTGTTTTTTTTAACACAGTTTATTTTTTGATTCTGAAAACAACAGTGTAAATCGTTTTGTGCGGTAATCATATAAAATGGTACCTAATTTGAAAAAAAATATTAAAATTATTTATTCTTTAAAACTTTTAATCCCAAGTTAGGTTTTTATGTCAAATTGAAGAATATTTTTGATTTACAAAGCGTTATGACGCTGTATAACTTCATTTTACTTTAGTTTTACTGTAATTATGAGAGAAACCATTTTCAAAGCATAAAGAACAAATGATTTGCTCTAATTTCGATGTGTGATATCGTTTTAAAATTTTGATTCACCTTGGGCTCCAAAAAATTTGTTATGTTTGGTAGGTGGTAAATAAATTTGTTCTATTTTACTTTTAATATACCATTTTATTAAAGGGTCAACTAGCTGTTACAGTGGTTTAGCAATCCAACAGATGGTCATCTGTAATTTATGTATTCATAATGAATATAAAGTGGTTGATAAAAAAAAAAATTTAATAACCCTCCCCCAAAAAAAAATCCTGTGTGCGCCACTGGTCTTCACATTGAGCACAATGGGTTTTGTCAAACGAATCCCTTTAAAATTTGAATTGTCACCTTTTTGAAAAGGACTCACACCGACTTGAGAGAGTTTAACGTAAATTTCTTACTTAAAATCCACAGCATAGATCACTTGATTATTCTCTCATAATCGGGGAGATATCGATGTTACGTCTTATGCAACGTAAACGTAAGTCTTACGTTACGTAAAGCTTAAAAATACCCCGGAGAAGATATCCGAAGAAAAAATAATCCGATGGAAAAAATATATAGATTGGGCGGAGCGAAGCAAAGGCACCGAGGAGCGTAGGTTAGGTTGGAAGCTTTAAATATAAAACTTGCGAACTAATTAAAAAAATATGTAAATTTATTTAAAATTGCGAAAATAACCAAAAAATATAAAATTATATGATAAATAAATCATTACAAATTTATTCTGTAAAATTCTATAGACTCTATCACAGAAATAAGAAACTTTAATGAATTTATAAGTAACATACTTCGCTATGGATCGTATTATTGAAGAAATGATCTAACGTTTCTTCAAAATTCAACACACCCACCAAGTATATCTGAGCCGAGGCGTTTACAGTTTGAAAAAATCTGTATTATACCAACACTGCATAAAATAACAAAGCTGAAATCAGGATAATGTTTTTTTGTAAAAATAAATACCTAACAATAAAATATTATGACATCTTTGACAAAATTATATTCAGTGAAACACTTCCGTTTAACTTAATTTACATAAAAAAAAATTGTTTTAACATTTATTTATCTAAATAAACTGGTACAAAAAACAAAAACAAATATTTATCTAAGATACCAAATTGAATGTTCAATTAACAATGTTTCAGCAACCTGGATAATTAATTGTTTTTCAATAGTCAACATTCTTCATTATATTGAATAAATGATTGAAATTTTGAGCTCACTCTAACAGTTTTTCGAGCATTGAAATAATAATATTTATTTAAACCATTTAACAGTTGAATGCGAAAGTAAAATTCTCAATCAATAGATTAGAATATTTTAAATTTAATACAATATTATTGTTCTCAAATATAATATTCTCAAAACTCCAACGAAGAATACGGCCAATGCAATGCAACTCCAACATTTATTGGTTTAGGTACACGATTTAATAAATACAATTTGAAAAAGTATGTACTTCGCATCTCGGGTAGAACACTCTAGGGGTGAATATTAAAGAAACGATAAAAAATTTCTTCAATAAAACGACTCTGAACGGAGCTCCTATTAATCAACGATAATATTTATCAGTTTTGAAGCACTGAACTTAAATTTTGAACTTAAAATTATTCTTTTACATACAACATTTATGAAAAACGAAAACTGATTTTCATATATTCACATTTAATACACTATAACATAATTAGTATCTATTATTATATTTATTATATTTATCATATTAATATCGTGTTGCCTCTGATCAGTCTGGGTTGAAAAAATTTTAAAATATTTAGTTTACTAAGTTATATTTGAACCCAGTACCGACGTATACGATTTTGACACCCTACTACAGCAGCGGATTATAGTTGTGATTTTGAAATAAATGTAGATGTGCTAGCTGCTAAAACGTTGTAACACGTACAACGCGTCGCCAGATATTTTGTATTTGGACGTAAGTGCTACTGAAAACATGATGACAATAAGACACGCCCGAGTTTTTTTTTTTGTGTACGACGGACACATTAAAATGTGTCAAAACATGTCGTTGCCAAAAACGTGATGTTCGGGAAATTTTAATATATCTGATAAATATTCATAGTATTAACAGAGATGAATACGAGCTATTAAAAACAAGAAAGTCCGTGTACGTTTAGTGTTTGGAAACGTTTGAATTTAAATAAACTTTTACAGTTAAGGAGAAAACAAATATTTTTCCTCTGAGCAATTATATGTACTTATACGTGCGGAATAAATTAAATCAATGGGGAAAAAAAAGCCTGAAATTATTGGTAATTAAAATTTCGAACAATAAATACGTATTTAAGAGACAAAGAAAAGTTAAATATTTTTTCTTTTTTTCTTGCATTATTTCTAACGCTTTCTACAATGGCTTTGTTAGGTACGCACCAAAAAGCCGGACGTACATCGCACCATCAACGGGTGTTTTCCGCTGCATACTAGTGACATCCTAAAAATTGTACAATACTAATTGCGTCCGAGGTTTTTTTCAATTATATTAAAATTTCACCCAGACTGTCTATTTGATATTACAAATGTATTTATTATTTTTTAGAATCATTACATTTTTTCATAAAACCCATTTTTTTTTTAATTTCAATAATTACTAAACTATAAGTTTCAAAGTGTTTGTTGATTTCATTTACGGCTTCATTTTTTGACACAAAAATGATTGTAAAAGAACATTTCAATGAGATAAAAATAATAAAGCGTTATAAAAATTAGGTTCCTTAAAACGGAGCTGTTCAAATTTTAATAATTATTTCGCTTTGAAAAACGTCTGCTTTTTATTGTATGATTATAGAATACGCCAAACTTATTTGGCCTCCAAATTTTTTCATTCTAAATCACATTACTGATTCAGTCCATAATTTTATTTTACGCTTTGTATTTTTTTAATGCGATGTCAAAATATTTAATCATACTGATTTTTTTGATTTTTTAATATTCCTACATTAAAAAAATCGTTAAAAATAATTAACATTTTTAAATTATTAAATAGATTAAGTATTTGGCGGCCCAAGTACCAGAAAATTAAATTCAAAGTCAAGTCAATTACTTATAATAATTAATAATAATAAATAATTCAAGAATTCTAAAAAAATACCATAAACAATTATTATTTTAATTTGGAAGAAGACAGATTACAATCTTTGGCAGAAAACGGACGTAGTAGTACGCTCTAAGTCTATTGTTGAAAAAACCGTGTTGGCACACTTCGTTGGAAAAAACAACGTAAATTGAATACACCCTCAAAAGTATCTTACTCAAAGAATGAAATATACCCATAGTACGAAGTGTGACCTCCTTTTGTTAACCAATGTGCTTTCAATGCTAAAATGTATTGTGAAATAAAACATTTTCAAAATTAATTTGTACATACATTTATGCAAACTAATAGTTTTATTACGTATATACATTCATCTAACAATAAAAATTAAAATTTTGGAATTTTTTATTTTGTCGAAAATCTTTGTATTTGTATTTTTGGAGTTGAAAAAATAATTGTGCAAACAAAATTTGAGAAAATTATTCGTTTAGGAGCTAAAGCACTTTGGAATTTGCATATTTTTCCGTTATTCCGTGTTTTATATAAAATATAAATATTACTCGTAATTTTACAATTTTTAACCTAGTGGTAACAATTACTGAACGAATGGTCACCAAAAGTAAAGCATAATGAATTTGTACTTTCTTAATATCTAACCGATTTGATTTTTCACAGCAAACGTAGTGATGTTATTAGATTTAAATTAGAGTGCAAGGGTAACAGGTGCGACACAATTCGCAAAGCGCGTAAGGGAAGTTTTTGAAGCGAGCAGAATGAATATTTTGGATAAAAAATGAGCATTTTTGGAAAATTAAAATATCGGGATACACAAAATAAAATAAATACATTTAAAAAAAAACTCAAATATTAAGATCACATTTGCAAAAGTGCATTTTTTGCATAAATATTTGCGCATAACAATAACGCGAAAACTAATGTATTCAGCAGAATACCTTATAGAGCATTAATAAAATATTCAAATTCTTGAAGGGATGTTAAACTAGATTTGTTCCCCATTGTTTTCCTCGAGTTTCCTGTTTTTAACTCAGTAAACATTTTCGGTAAGTTATTCGTTTAAACAAAGTTTTAACTTTCATCTTTTCGACTACTTCGACGAGTCGGCCGTAATGAACTGGATTCGACTACACAATATGAGCCCTATCGTGTGCGTTCCGGTCTGTAATGAGTTTTTTTAATCACTTTTTAATATTCAAATTTTTTTACATAATAATCAATTCGACTCCGTGCACTTCTGTCGTTCAATAGATGACTCATTCTATTAAATATATTTTATCCACATATTTGTTTCACATGACTGTCAATAATTTTATTATTATAACTAAATTCTGCTTATTAAATAATTAATATTTACACTTATATATATATATATATATATATATATATATATGTGAGTTCGTGGGTATATGCAACTTAATAACTCCGGGATTCCAAATAGCATAAGTTATGGTTCCAAAATTGATAATTAACTTACTAATGTCGGGATATTTAGGAAATGTTTTCTAATCTACAATTTCTGTTCTATATTATTAATCATATTATACTTGTAAGTCTAAAATTGTATTACTATGCAATCCAAATCATCCAAATCAATATTCCAACTTAATATAAACCACTCTCTCCAAACTAATATTTCCATTTCCATTTAAGTTATTAATGTTATTATCATGATTCAAATTAAATCGTTTTCTATTTAAAATTTTAGAAACAAAAATTAAAAAGTATAGACAAGAAAACCGAACATAATAATTATGGGTATCAAGGGCAACGACATGTTTTGACACATTTTAATGTGTCCGTCGTACACAAAAAAAACCTCGGGCGTGTCTTATTGTCGTCGTGTTTTCAGTAGCACTTACGTCCAAATACAAAATATCTGGCGACGCGTTGTACGTGTTTCAACGTTTTAGCAGCTAGCACATCTACATTTATTTCAAAATCACAACTATAATCCGCTGCTGTAGTAGGGTGTCCAGTTAAAAATTTTAGAAATCCAGGACAATAAATTTAAATTACTCAACACTTTTATTTATGTAATATAAAAAAAATATAAACCTAACCAAACAAAATCTTACTATTTGTTGCCAATTAGTATAATTATTATAAAAAGTAAAATACTCAAAATTTAAATTAGGTATGAAATTAAAAAATATACTTTAATTTCATTAGAGATTAGTGTTTAAAGTACAAAAAATTCGAAATCTTCATAAAAACATAGGTGACTAATATTTTTTTTACTTTTTCCTTCTTAACAGATACAATATACTCATGTGTAGTGTGTACATTCATCAAAAAAAGTTTTATACAATAATAATATATAATATTTAAAACTATATATCTAACTATATCATAAATGTATATACGTATAAACTATTAAGTCAAATTCCAGGACATCACTGTAAGTTCAAAACAGGTACAAAATCATGTCCCGAAGAACTTTTGCTGATGTTTCGTTTGACTTAGTTGTTTAAAATGCTACTTTTAAAATTCGTCCGATTCCGGGTTCATGGTTTCCGATTTTTCGGCTGAAATATCTTCAATTTCCACTTCAGCAAAAAGGCGTTGTAATACCATTGTTATTCTTATCCAGGCGATCGAGGTCACTACACTTGGGTGACCATATGTCCGCTTTTATACAGGATTGTCCTTTATTTCGGCTCTGTGTCATGTTGTCCTGACAAACTTCTCTCAGGACGCTTTTTGTCCCGTAATTTCAAGTCTGTCCCATATTAATCCCGTTTTTTGACTTACTGTTGATTTAAAATTTTTGAAATTTTTGAAATGAAATTAATATGAATAAAATAATGTAAGAATCTAGAAATCTTTAGAATACCATTGGACCAATTATAATCTTAAAATGAATTAACAAGTTTTTTTTAGAAAGTAAAGTGTACAATATGCATGAATAAAGGATTTGAAGAAATTTTAAAAAGTATCAATTTAGTTTAATTATGCTATTTTATGTTTTTTCAAAATAATGTTGTTATGTGTTTAAATTTAATCTGTAATAGGTAGTTTAAAAATTATACTTTTATCACGATTCAAAAACATAAATATATGTGTGTGTGTGTGTGTGTGTGTGTGTAATAAATACTAATTTATTTAAAAATATTATGAAAAATATTTTTGTCCTGTATTTTATTTTCTTAAATATGGTCACCTTGTACTACACCCAAAACACTGTTACAGAAAAGTTAAACATACGGGGAAAAAATCGCAATGGACCGAGTAAATAATATTACGTTAAATATCATACAAAATCTATTAAATTGATGTAGCTTCTTTTCATAATGAATGTTTGAATTTTTTTTTCTTATCATTAGTTAAACGGTGAAATTCGGCAACTCTAATGTTAGTAAGCAAAAAATCAACATCGGTGTAAATTATAATATCTATTTAATGACTTACTTATTGTTTTAGTAAAACGTTTTACATTCCGATTCTCGGAAGCTGAAACAGAAATATGTATAACTAGTTAAAATAAGAACAATACATACACTTAAATTCCTTCAAACATTGCGAGTTTTGTAATTAATCTTTTCTGTGTCCGAGATCTAAATGTTAAAGTGATTACATTTTAAAACGCAATTTAAACTTAAATGTACACGTCTACAATTTAGACTGCAGACTCTTCATGGTATACGCAATATTAAGCCCTTGTTGCAAAAATAAAACAAGACTAGATTAGTTAAAATTATTTAACTCTAAGTAGAATACAAAAATCAATGTTGAAAGACAATCCAAAAAGAAATCGAGATTATCAATCTTTAAAACAACAATAAACTGTTAAACATTTTGGCAATAAATGTAAAAAATCGTATAATTTATAACTTATTATTAATACTCTGATTATCTGGTTCAATTTTTATATATATATATCGGTGCTCAGTCATATGATGTTGTAGGTGAGCATCTGCTGGAAAAATAGGCAGGAAACAAGTCTAGAGTTTTTTGGCCAACTAAATAACTACTAGATCACAATATTAGATACCTAGTATTTGTATAGAAATTGAATCATTACCAAAAATATAACGATTTTGTAAAATTATTTTACAAATGCCTTGCAAAATAAGATTTTTTTTTATTTTCTGAGCGTAACGAAGAAGCTAGTGTTTTTACAATGACTTTTATTTATTTTTATTTTTGTGTTCGACCAGCATCTTTTTGAAAACGAATTAACCTCATAGTAGTATTTTGAAGTGATCATTTTTCGAAATTCTGAATTGTTTTCTCAAAATTTGGGAAAAATTACTCAAAATTTATCAAAGAAGATTCGGAAACTATCTTTTTTTAATCCAAACTTTATAAAAATTTAAGCATAACTGTACAATAATATGAAAAATATTTTGGTTTAAAAAAATTTTAAACATGTAAAAAAATGGGAATTTTCTTTTAATATTTATTTTTTTTTATCAAAATTTTTTTATACTCAATAAAATGTCTTTTTTTCTTTACTTTGTTTATTGAATAAAAAAGTAAAGTTAATGATAGACAAGAATGGATCATGGATATTCTTCGCCCCTGGGGTCAGATACCCTTGGTGGGTGTGTTGAAAATGACGACTATAAACAATACTATCTTTATATTTGCAACATACTTCACTCAGAATCGTATTATCGGAGAAATGATTTATCGTTTCTTTGAAATTCAACACTAAGAGTACCTGACTTGAGAAACGAGAAGTACCCGAATGGTGCGAATTATTTTCGGCTTTCTATTCTATACTGTACTTTGCTTTACTTTACTTTACCTACTTCATTTTAATTTACTTTATTTTGAATTTTTTTTTTCTATTCACCTCCTCACCCTTCACACTTCTTTACGGCTAAAATTTAACGATTACAATTAGTATTAATGATTACGTGAAATTTTGGCGTATATATCACCATATTCACTGAATTTTCCGGTAATTTAGGATTCAGGGCTACCAAAAATAACATTCATTAAAAAAAAAAAGAAAGTTTTAAATTTTTTTTGTTCATATAATTTAAACTAAACTATAAACAAGTTTTTTAATTTATTCTTTTTGTTTACTTCGGGTCAAATATAGTTCATAAGAACAAAATTCAATTATTATTCGCTCCCAGGTGAAATACTCTCGATAGATGAGTTGAATTTTAAAGAAACGATAAATCATTTCATAAATAAAACTATTTTGAGCGGAGCATTTGTTAGTTAAACACAGTAATTTTTAGTTTTATAAAATTCGTCTATGACTATGTAAATATCAACATTTTCAAAATTTCAACTTATTACTTTTTGAATAGTTAATAATTTAATAAACTGCATCCATTTAACCATTCTCATAAAATTATTAATTTTACCGTATTTGAAGTTTATAACTCTCATCAACAAACTTTCGTTCAGCATGTAATACGTTTAAAACTATAATGCACATAAAATAAGTACTTTATATAGTCATAAGTTCAATTAGAGGCTTGCCTTTCCAATATTAAAATTAGCTCTTCCAGAAATGTATGTTATAGTATGGAAAACGCGGTTACTGATTTCAATCTAATTGACAAATATTTTCAAAAAAAAATTGTAAAATTGTAGGAATTAGTTTTTTCTAACAATTATGATAAAGAATTAAAGAAATTATTTTGTAAAAATTGTAATATCAATTCATTATTGATCTGAAAGTTATCTATATATTTTACCAAATGACGATTCCTCATCAGATGTTTTCAAAACACTTTGTTTATACATACATACATAAATATACACTTGTATATTATTCTTAAGCAAATTTTTCTTATTAATTTATCTTCAACATACTAAAGATTATTATCAAGATTTCATATTCACTTTTAGATTCTGAACGAAGTGCTTTTACAATGATGTTTATTTTTTTTTTATTTTTTTTTTCTGTGTACAACTTTTTGTTTGGAAATACTTGTCCAAAAGTTTTGATCAGTAACTTTTTGAAACCGGATTTGCCTCTAGATAGTACTTTAAAGAGGTCATTTTTTGAATTTCTCAATTCTTCAAAATTTTTTTTTGGAAAAAACTACTCAAAATTTGACAAAAACGACTCGGAAACCATCATTTTTTGAACCGAACTCTATGAAAATTTAAACGTATAATATAAGAAAGATTTTGGCGAAAGAAAATTTTTTTCTAATATAACATTTTTTTTCTCATTAATTTTTTATATTATTAACTTCCTTCGTTTAGAATTGTGTTATTGAAGAAATGATTTATCGTTTCTTTAAAATTCAATACACCCGTCAATAGAATCCCACCCGTCGTGCGAAATATGTGCGGCTTTTTGCTCCTTCATTTCATGGTGGAAGAGGATAGGTGGAGGATATCGGGGACTATGGTGGAATACTTGTGTTAAATCCTATACTGGTCAAAAAATGAAGTTGCACCTACGATTATAGCGATAATTTATCCAAATATTATCCTATAGGTCAGGGGTCTCCAACCTACGGCCCGCCAAGGTTTTTGTACTGGCCCGCCAAGTTAATTAATATTGTTCATACCATTGTATTCAGCGTCGAAAATACATTAGATGGCTAAAAGATATTACCACATCAAAAAAATAAAACCAAATTATTTTTGAAGTTATGTTATAAAATAATTTTCAATTTTATGTATATTCGGGTTGTAGCTTATTTTACAATTTTTTGTCAATTTTTCGATAGATTTTCCTGGTTTTTGGAAAAAGTATTGAGAAATTTGAAAAATTACCTGTCTTAAGTAATATTTGAATGTGATTTTGGATCTATAAAGTTACTGATCGAAACTTTTGAACAAGTATTTCTATATGAAAAAGTGTTTCCAGAAAGAGAGGATAAACACATCACTGTAAAATAATTAGCGTCTTCGCTTTGCTTAGAATTTAAAAATTATGTAAATAAAATTAAAAAATTATAAAAATAAATATACATTTTTCTATTAAAATCTAATCAATTCTTCGATTTCATAACCTCTCTATTCCTCTAAAAATTTTGGCCCGCGATGCTAAAAGCGTATCTTAAATTTTGGCCATCATAAAAAAAAGTCGGAGACCCGTGCTATAGGTAGTTAATTTCTTTTTTATTTGAACTGTTATCCGACCGAATGAACATTTTTTCACCGGATGCACCCTGTCCCCGACACTGCTGACAAATTTACGAACGGTGTGACCGAAGAGAACGAATTCGTTTGTCTAAGTCTAGCGGTTCCCAAAATTCTTCAACCACGGAGCCTTTTTTTAAGCGTTATTTTCTCGCGGAGCCCCAAGAAATATTTAATGTTAAGTTTCATTAGCCTCTGATCTATGATACATAATATTATGGTAAATCACCACATTTGAATGGACTTTGAGGCTTTGAGCGTTGTTAGTATATGTTTAATGTTTATATATATATAATACAGGGTGATTCATCAAGCATGCTCATCTCCTTTTTTGAGCATAAAAATGGAAATATTTGGAGTTTTTTTTCGGAATTTTCCAGTCACTATAAAATCAACGTTTTCCATAACTTTTTTTTTATTATGTCACCTTAAGGATGATATTGTGTCATAACGAACAATTATTATTATATTATTAAATTTTTATGATAGGGGCCCTTGTGTGAGACAGCTGCGGAGCCCTAAGGGCTCCCTGGAGCACAGTTTGGGAACCACTGGTCTAGTCTATTCGATGTCGGAATACGAATTGAAACGTTTTCCACTAATAAACGATTACAATGTGAGAGCCGCGGCGATGTGCATGCCAAAGATGTAATTGCGAAGACCATAAGAAGTGCCTACTCGTTACACCTAATATTTCGGACAAATGAATTTCGTTATTTCATTATATTCGTACATAATAATATGGTGGGCACCTAGTGCGAGATGATTAATGACAATGAATATTCATTTGCCCACTGCACACCGAGCACAACAGGTATACGGAAACACAACATTTATGTGTACATTCATTATACGTTGTACAGTCATTAGTCTCTGATGACAAATGAACTTTGACTCGTCATAAACAATTAGTGACTTACGAATCGAACACGTGTGTGTTTTTCATTCGCTAGACGTTTCGATAGTTATTTCTCGAATATGATCAAAGCGAACGGTAACTACGACGACGGTTAAACAGTAATTACGTATTATCTTTTTCGATAAAAATTCTTAACTCGCCAACACGATGAAGATAATCATTTTGACTCGTAGTTATTTAACAGAAATTCCAATTTTCAGATTTCGAGCGGTGCGAAGAAGCTAGTGTTTATACAATGATATTTATTTATTAATATATATATATATATATTTTTTTTTTTTTTGCAAACGTTTTTTCGTATAAAAATATTTCTCCAAAAATGTTGATCAGAAACTTTTTGTATTATAATTCGGGGTTCTAGATGGTACTTTAAAAAGGTAATTTTTTGAATTTATCAATAGTTTTTCTAAAATTTTGGGAAATCTACTCAAAATTTGAAAAATTTCCTTAGTATTATTTTTTTTATTTTAAACATTATGAAAATTTAATATAGACAAAAAAAAAAAGAAAAAAAATTTGATGAAGACAATTTTCATAAAAAATTTTTTTGTATATTTTTTCTTATCAGGATTTTTTTTCCTGATATTAATTAATAGTGGGGCATAAAATTGGCTGAATAAAAAATAAAAAAAATTTGAAGAATACCTTTATAATATTTTAGGTGAAATTGCCTTATATAAATTGAAGCACTCATCAGAATCGTTTTGTGGGAGAAATAATTTATTATTTCTTTAAAATTTTACATGCATGCCAAGTCCCAAGTCATCCGAGTAATAAATAATGTCACGAATATTTCAGTTTCTTTCACTCGAAGCAAATAATATTTTAGCACCTCCTAACACTTTCTCCCCACCTATGATTTCATGTATTCTTTGATAAAATCCTTTGATAAATGAGGTTTCCTTAAATACGTAACGCCCAGGGGCAAGAAACTCCGCTCCCTCGCCCCCTAATCCAGCACTGAAATAAGCATTTTACACGGGTGATTACAGGCAATATAAAAATTGTAATTTTTAACTTTCAGCTTAAATCAGTAGTTATTACTTTCCAAAAAATTTGGTAACGCTTTAGTAAATGATTCACAAACGTGGAATCTACATACGTAAGTTCATCATTGGTATCGTAAGCGATTTACACTAATAATTTTCATAATCTAAAATTTGTTTGTGCTAATTAATGAATCTTACACACTATAAATTGTAAAAACAATTATGTACACAAAAATCACGCAGTTCCTAAACGACGTGAAAACAAAATTTTTAAACAAATCTGATAAACAAAAGTAAAAAATACGTAATAATAATAATAACTGTGGTCAAAATATATTCAAACAATTAATATACCTAAAAATAATAACCCAGAATTGGATAAAATTTTTTTTTTTTTAATTTAAATCTATTTAAATCTATTTTATAAATTGCAATTAATGTTAGGACTATCTGCAAACATAAAACTATGATAAAGATAAATGACTTTTCATTTTCATCTCGTCTAGATAGCCACTAATACACTGTTGTACATTAACTTAAAAATTATATGAGTTAAACAAACACTTGTCTAGATAATTAGACAATTTTTTGTTCGATTAAACGCTTTTTAATTTCCAATAAAATATAATATTTACTTTTTAGCCAATAAAGTTTGATACAAATTATTTAGAGAAAATCTGTTTACCTAACTATGGTAAATAGTTGTGTTGATTTCAGAATTGTTAAGTAAATAACTATTTATAAATATGTAATATTAAACGGCTGCCTACGAGTAAGTTCGAAAATTATTTAAAATAATTAATTGAAAAATTAGTAGTTTTGTTATTTTAATATCTCATCGTATTTCATTTTCCCTTACATCAAAATATACGCCTTAAACTTATGAAGTTATGTGATTTTGTTCACTAACACGTTATGCATACAAACGTTACATTGATCGAATTTGATTGAGTTAATATAATTTCAAAATTATCATTCAATAAAAACGGAAAAATTAATGTGTTGTGATTGTGTGTTAACTGTTATTTGTACAAGATACATGTTATTATTAGGCACTTATAATAATATAAGTATATTATACAGCTACACGCAATTATGTCCATCTAAACCAACTCTCTCTGCATACGGGACACCAAATCGACACTGTAATACCTGTAATTGCGTGTCGGTTATTAAAATAGTGCAACCAAATCTCAGTAGCGAGTATCGTATCCAAATTTCATCAAGTATCCGAAATGCTTGTTTAACTGTCTTCACCTAAATAAAAAAAAACCAAAATTTTATTTTTTTAACAATTTTTTTTTTTTTTTTTTGTCTGGCCTCAACACTGTATTATAGCCTATAATAGGGCTTGGACGTTTATGTCTTAAAAAGAATATGAATTTTTCACCTGTAAAAAACATTGAAAATATGAAAAGTGAGATATACTTCGAACCATGGGTATTCTTTGCTCTTTGGATACGATAATCTAGGTGGGTGTGTTGAATTTTAAATAAACGATAAATCATATTTTCTTCCATAAAACGGTTCTGAGCAGAGCTTCAGTAGATTATAGACATCGATAATAATTGTTAGTTTTATATTATTGAGTATGTTTAACAATTTTTACATGTACAAATTTTATCGAAAATTCGCCTAAAAATCTTTTAAAACTTAAACGCCTGTAAAAAATTGGGCGGTCGGTAATTGGGCCACATTTTGTCTGCCTGGTTTGGATACAAACTGGGTATACTGTTTATAGTTTTTAGAAATTGAAACGTTATTATTTTTTTTACGTTCATTGTTATTAGAAATTTAGAAATTTAAATCAAATCCAATTTTTGCGTTTAACTTTATTGGGAAATCAAACGTTATTAACTTTTTACGTTTTTGGAAATTTAAACATTGTTCACTGTTTGGACTTAACGTGCTTGTAATTTTAAACATTATTAATTTTTTATTACATTAATCCTATAAAATAATGTCATATTTAATATGAAAATATATTATGTAAAAAAATAATGAAGATTAATATTTTACTATCGCTTTTTATTTCACGACTTTTTTCGTTTTTTGATAATATATTACTTTTTATGTTTATTTAATTGTTTCTTTTATCGTTTTGTTTTGTTTTTTGTTGACCTACATTTTCCTTTTATTGTTCTGTTTTGTTTAGTTATGTTTTAAAATATTATCGTTTACTGCTTTTCGTTACGTTATCTATTTCATTCGTTTTTTGACAATTATAACATTATTAAAAACGTTTTCGAGCCCTGGTTTAAAATATTTAAAAATGAAAATTATAACCTTAAGCTGAATTATTATGCATATTTCTGACATCAATATAATGTGAGAAAAACGAACCATCTCCGTGTCACAGTCATTAAATTATAATAATTAAAAATAAATTAAAAAACATGTTATATATTTTTATCGGGAATGTGTATTATAATTGCGTCCGCACGGAAACTATAATATTAAAAAAACAAAACAAACGACAAATTATTAAAAACATCAGAAATCGTTCACAACCGAAAATTGACGTTATATTAACCTAAAACGTTTCCGGAACATCAATACGTCATCATGTATTATAATATACCGCCGACAGTAGAACAGTATCCTCTATTCGATGGCCTAGATATTGTTTAATTCACAGACAGGTTTGCAGAGCAATTAATTCGACCCGGGGAATCCCAAGTTCAAACTGATTAATGTTATACGCGACACAATACATTATGGCGAATTGTAATTATAATGGGTTACTGTCTGAGTTTAATCAAGTGCGCGTAGTACGTCGTCGCGTTGATTTTGAAATCAATTTCTAATGTATAGAACTGCGATTAATGGTGAAACGACAAAACAACAAAAGTGCGTGTAAGAAGAGAAAAAAAATTAATGACCGTTTTTTTTTTTTTTTTTGGTCGTCGGATGACGAAAAGTAGTTGAGACGATGGAATGAAAGTGAAATGGAAAAAGATAATAAAAACCCTCTAAACAAACTCTGTGGGGGGGACTCCTCAGTGGTGTATTTAGGGCTTTGTTAATGCGTTAAGATCAGTGGCTAAAGTGGGAAAAACTAGGAGGGGGGACTATAGTTCCTAAAAAATGAGGAGCGTTCCCGAGTCACACTGAATTGCCTATTTGCCTATTTGAGTGGAGACTCAAAGGTTAAAATGATAGCAAATTGCAAACATACTTAATTGGACTATGTCCCCTATTAGTCCCCCTTAACCTACTCTCATGTTTATTTGGACTAAATAAATTAACATTAAAAGTAAAGTCATACTAAAAAGAACTGCTATATTTGTAAAAAAATATAAAACAAACTCAAAAGCAAGCTTAACACTGTAATCAAATAAAAAAACAATTATTCAACATTGTTTGAATATTTTAATATACCCTAGAAAATATTATTCATCAGCTTACAAAGCATATTTCTCATCGGTAATAACAAAATCCAAAACTATAACTGCAAAAAGTAAAGTAAAGTATAGACAAGAAAGCCAGACACACTTCGCACTACTGATATTTTTCGCTCTTAAGGTCAGATACTCTTGGTGGATGTGTTGAAAATGATGACTATTATTATTCTTTATATTATTAACTTCCTTAGTTCAGAATCGTCTTATTGAAGAAATGATTTACTGTTTCTTTAAAATTCTACACACCCATCAAGAATATCTGGCCCAAAGAGCGAAGAATATCCCTGGTGCAATGCATGTTCGGTTTTTTTGTCAATACATTACTTTACTTTTTTGTAATAATTTTGAAATTTTGACTATTCAAATATAAATTTCTAATATTAACAATTTCCACTCTTTAGTGATTAAAATTAAAGCGTCCCCCCGGAATTTTGGGATTTGACTTAAAGGGGATGTTTGATTGTATTCCAAATAAGAAGGAGAACTTCGTCTCCCTCCGTCCCCCTTCACTGGTTAAGATCAAACAAAGTGAATAGTGTGCAAAAAAAAAAACCAGACATACTTCGCACGATGGGTGTATTTCGCTTGTCGGGGTGTTCTTCTCACGTCGGGTGGGATTCTCTTGACGGGTGTATTGAATATTAAAGAAACGATAAATAATTTCTTCAATAAAACGATTCTGAACGAAGAAAGTTAATAATATAAAAAATAAATGAAAAAAAAAAATGTTAGAAAAATGTCCAAAATTTTTTTTTCACATTTTCAAAATTTTCTCGCGCCAAAATCTTTCTTATATTATTTTCTATATATGTTTAAATTTTCATATAGTTCGGATCAAAAAATGATAGTTTCCGAGTCGTTTTTGTCAAATTTTGGGTAGTTAAAAA
>JAIPRM010007874.1:5598-16603 GCA_025469315.1 Stegophylla sp. TES_Ste_2020 | reverse complement strand
CTCTCTAATATATTATGATTAAGTGCTCTGGACAGAAAATGGCGGTCCATTAGTTAGTGATAACACATTAACCAATCAAAATGAGTTAGCTAGTTGTCCACTCTCTCATTATATAGGCTCTCTAGTAGAAACTGTTGACAACGGTAGCTGCGGGATCCGTTGCATACCGTGGTCACGGTAACCCTGTGTTGGTTTTTTTCCTTATCTCCGCCTAACGAACGCCTACGCTAGACGACAACGCTGTCCACCGACCACCACACTGCAGCTGCACTTTGCACTTGGCATACTCGTACCGTTCGTTAGTCGAGACTCCAGAGAACTAGTAGGGCCAGACGTGTTTACATCTATGTGTTCCGCTGTCCCTGCCGACTGTTCGCTATTATTTTGTACTCAGACGTTCGGCGGCCATCGCGCGTAATCGAAGTACCCGTGACTTTCTCGGAAATAAAACGCGCCACGGTTTCGCGATCATCGTGTCTGCGTCATAGGTAAGTCGAACACATTTTGTACTTTTGCACCATAACCTACTCTCGTCGCGCCTTTTTTCCTGCTCGTGTACAGAATGTTGGTGTGTGCGCACGATCATATTATTACGTCTTTTGCAAGTTTCTAATTTGTTTTCCTTTCCTCTCGTTTCCAACGGTTAAGACAAAACTAGGGCAGCGGCTGTTTGTGTGTGCTACTTACAGTGGCCGCGGCGGCATAGCCTTGCACTCAATAATAACAACAATAACACATTCATAAACAATAATAATATTATTATTAATCAAGTAGGTAATTAATAATTATCAATAACCCAACGATTTCTGGACTTTCCGTTTTTACTGAACAGACAATTTTTGGATTTTTCTGTTCTTTCCGAGTAACTATTCTGAGTGGAGTCAAAAGCCTAGTGGTTTTACAATAGGTAATTATCATTTTTTTAAAAATGTTATACTTTCTTTTTGTAGTTACTTTAAAAGTACTCTGATTATTACATGTAGAATGAGTTTCCATTTTAAAATTTTTTTCCCACGGTCTTTAAAAAGGTCATTCCGGATCATTCTTAGAAATTCTTAATAGTTTTGCCAAATGTAAGAAAAAATAGTCAAAAAATAAGCTGTACCTAAATTATTTAGGTAATCTAGATTTTCGTGAAATTATTTTTAGTATCATACCTACCTAGTCCGTTAATTAAAAATTAATTGATTTAGAAACTTAAAAACGTTCACCTATTATCAATTATAGTGTAATAATGACTGAAAAAATATTCAAAAAAGTTTGACTACTTAGGGATAGGTAGTTATATAATTTTGGAAATAAGTACCTATTAGAAATATCACTTTTTGGGAAGTTTGTTTTCTTACAACATTTTTAATTTTTAATTCAGTAGAAATTTTTATTATAGGTAGGTTTCAGAAGATTTCTTACATATTTTTCTACACGTGATAAAATTTTCTTAATAATTGACATGAATCATTTTTTTAAGATTGTTTAAACTATCTACTTATTTAAAGTTAGAATTATCTACAATTGAAATCACTGAACATCCTACTCGGTATAAAATTGTCAATTATTATTTGTTATAATTAGCTGAAACTTGGTTCAGTATCGTTTTCTTAAAGAAACAATTTTCGTTATTATATAATCCAACATAATTACCAAAAGTATACCACCTGAGAAGTAAAGAATGTCCATTGTGTAAATTATGCTTAGCTTTTTTTTATACCTAATATTGTTTTGTTTATAGGATGGTAGGTACCCTTAAGATTTTATTTTATTTTTATTTGTTTTGTTTTGTTTTTTTTGTTTTTTTTTTCATCCGTTTGTGTGAACGTGTTTTATGCCGTTTTCTCCCTCACTACTAGGTGGATCGCACGCATATCAAGATGATGAAATGGTCAGCAAGCCTGCTGACCATCTCTATACTGGTCAGTAATTCTTGCTGTATAGTATACAAACATACTATTGACATAGAAGAAATAACAGATATTTTCGGTATATCACAATGTGTTGAAGGTAATTTTCTGTGACTGTTCTTTTCTTTGTCGGCTGAGCTAAATGGAATCGAAAACCGTGTGTCCGTGGTTTTTGTTTTATGCACATCATGGCGCTTATTGGTGCTTGAATACAGAGTGACTATTTTATTCTTTTTTTTTTAAACGGACTACTTACTATACAGAATACTGTATACCTAGTTTAGAATATTCATTGAATTTTTATGTAATTCTCATTTTTGATTTGTACAATGTTTTATTGGTCTATGCTATCATAATTGTTGCTCTTTACCTTTCTACTTTACAAATTTTATCTAAATCTTAATTCAGATGAACTTCATTTTAAATGTTATTAAATCAAAACTTAATATTTATTCTAAAATAATTAGTAAGATTGAAAATAGTCACCCTTTTTATACTTATGATTTTAAATGTACTTCAGGGATCTTCGTTTCTGTTGTTTTGTTTTTATATTGATGTTTAATTAATTTATTCAAATTAAATGCCTTCTTATTATTTTATACCAATTATTTTATGTGCTTAAGACATTTTTATCAGTTACTAATAATATTACCAAGTATGTATTTACTATTGGTATACATTATATTAACTACTTATTAGGTACTTTTATTTTTTTTTAAATATTCATCAAAATGTTTATGGATATTGGTGTTTTATTTGATTTTTTTGTAAAATGGCATGTCATAATATGTACACATTTACATTAGTGACTTGTTTGTTTGTATCTACTTGTAAGAATGATTTATATAAAAATCAATGGTATGTTTTAAACAAAAATTTAACTACTTTATTATTTTATTTATAAAATGTTGAATTAACTATAAAAATATGGTTTAAGTTATAACTTTATAACATACAGCTTTAAGTATATTCTACTTCTGTACTTTTTTTTACTTTTATTCATAGTTATTTTTATATATAATATATTTATACATTATATATAAAAAATAATAGGTATATAAATTTTGCCGAAGAGGTAAAGGAAGCACTTAGCTATATAACATACAATTTCTGCTGAAAGAACTTATCCTACTTTATACATCTTAGCAATAATGAGTACTTGTTTGTTATCGACCTGCCAGTGCACCATAATAAATTTATTACCCTGTCACCCACTCTTTTAAATAAATACTATATTATACAGTATACTAAAATAGCATATTATACTATACTATATAGGTATTATACATTAGTTTGATGAAGTAAATTTTCTACTCTACAATCAAAGGCACAAATCACTCCGCTTGCCAACTGCTTCTTTTATGCTCTGCAAATCGAAAATATCCCTCGATTTGCAGTGCAATGTAGGGACATTTCAGTTTAATAATCTTTACTTGCAAATATGTATATTAGTCAAAATCAGTTTTGAAAAAAAATATTTTTGTTTAATCTAAATAATAAGGAATGAACTGCTGTAGATGAAGGCGTGAAAGGAAACAATAATGGTAGAGCGATGACAAACAAATATTCAATACTAATAGATTATTCTACTTACCTACCTATTTATATTATTTATTTTAAATTTAGGAGTTGTTTTTTTTTTTTTTTATAACAAAACATTTAATTCAAATACATATTACAATTAATATGTGTATATATATATATATATACATACAAATATTGATATCTACTCCCTATAAGCAATTATTGTGATGAGTAGATATTAATTCACTAATTAATATTTAATTAATTGACACATAATTGCAATTCATACATAATCATCATAATACAATACACTATGTACCTTAGAACAGTGTTTCCCAACTATTTTTTTTTACTCCCCACTCCTTTTACATTTAAAAAAATCTCTACTGATTTTTGATATTTTAGTAATGTAAATAACTTAGTTATTTTAGGCAGTTTGGATAAATTTTATATTTGAAATGGTTTTCTTAAAGTATGAAATTATATAGTTCTTTGCAGCAAGTTATGAACTAAAAAAAAAATTGACTGACAAAAAAATCTTTTCCCTTAGCCTTATTTTTGTTCTTTCATTTAGACTGTATTTTCATATTATGAAATTCAAATTATGCTTTTTATATTTAATATAAATATAATATTATGTATAATAATATAATATGAATAAATAATATAAATTAAGTATTATTATATTTATTTTTAATTATCTCAATCATACTATATTTTATATGAAGATTAAGTACTTCAAAAATGTGTTTTGAGAGACATAATAAATAATAACAACTAAGCTCTGCTTATAACCATGTTTTAAATGCAGTATTGATAATCATTTTTTTCAGTTTTAAAATAATAATTTTTCACCAAAATGATTGAAATACAACTCGCTGTTTTCTATTTGGTTATCTTTTGTCAAAGTATGTTTCTGATTGTACACTGTTCCACATTCATAGGTTTACCTTAAAGGGGTAAATGTATAATATGGTTTTGTTGAGCATAGGTTAAATTAAAGATGTGTTATTTTTATAGAAATAAATGTTCAGTTGCTTAGTTATTTCAGGGTACTTACTTATTCATTGTGTTTTTATTTAACAAATTAATGTCGCCTGTTTTTCCATTTGAATTATCTGGGTTAGGTATATTGTTTTTACGGACAAACTTGATTCTAATTTTTGAAATTAATTGATATTTATTTTATTTTGTAAAAAGTTGCATGCTTAAATAATTAATAATTGGTTTTGTCATTTCTTTTACTAACATTTATCTGAATAACATTATAGATGGCTTTATGGTAAACAGGGCTGTATTCAGAGCAGGGCAACAGGGCATGGGCCAGAATCATAATTCTTAGAAAGGCACAAATTTCAATATTACTTATATAATATTTTTCACATAATATTTGAAACATGCACATTTATTTAATATTGTGTAGTTATTTTGTAAAATAATACATATTACCTATATGATTCACCAAACTTAACTACATTTAAAGTAACTTAAGATTATAAAAACAAAAACGTAATTTAACATGATTAGTAACAAATAGTTATTAAAATGTATTAGTTATTACCTGGTATACTATATATTAATACATGTTTTATATATCTCAAATGGTTTTTATAAAAAAATGGAAATTTCTTATTTTGAGTATTAAGAAGGGGAGGCGCAAATGCAGTGATTCGCCAGGGGCGCCACTGGACCTCATTACGGTTCTGATGGTAAAACCATCTTTTCAATTGGATAAACTGTATTATTTGTTCTACACATTTTGATAGTATTACAAAATATTATTTTGCGGTTTTTCATTAGATAATATAGAAAAAAATAGTACTTTGTAACCATAGTTTAAATACAACCACATTACAGTTTTTCACTTCTCCTGTAAAATTTGATAATTGACTTGAAGAGGTTTTGCCACGAAGCCATCGTTATATGAATACTTTCAATAACAAATAAACATAATAATTATCAATTTGTTTTGAATGTTAATAGTAAATATTATAAATTCAGTGAAATAGATATATATTAATAAAATGTTTTTTAATGCCTATTGAAATTAATAAGTAATTATGTTTTAGCGTTAATGTATATAATACGTTATTATATAAAATTCCTAAATATGCTCATTAATGTAAGAATTAAATGATTTAACTAGTTATTATATAGAAAAATGGTTAGGTCTTAGCTAATGTATATACTTAATAGCTATCATAGATAACATTCAATTTGTACGACTCTTGAGTGTCAAAAACAAGACTTCATATTAACAATTTTTTTAAACTGTTAAGTAACATATTTTTAAATTATTGTCTTTTATCTGAATTTTTATGTAATACCTCAAGAATGAAATTAAATAAGTCAGGCATACTACTCATAATGGGTATTAAATTGTTAGAAAATAATAGCAAGAAATCAAAATTATGTTAGGTAAACACTTACAAAAAACAACAATTTCAAAATGCTATGTATATTTACCCTAAAAGTGGTAAAATTTGTTTGTTTTTTTTAATGGCCTTCTGTATTAAAATTTTTTTGATGATAATAGGTAAAAAATGTTAAGTATAGTACTTTTAGTTTTGGAGTATTGACTAAATAACAATACAATCAGTTTATTATGAAATGGTATATTTTACCTCTTTACTCAATTTTCCGGTAGATTTTGGATTTAAAAAGATCTAAGCATTTTAAAAAACAACCTGTTTAAAGTACTACAAGAAGCTAATTTCTAATCCAAAAAATTGGTGTTTATATGAAACATTTGAATAAGTATTTATTTACGAATTTAGCTGTTTCCATAAAACGAAAAAAACATAATTGTAAATGCACTAGTTTTTTTGTTCTACTCGGAATTTAAAAAATGTGTAGTATTTAGGTAGATTCATTTATTAACTTTCAATCCATTAACTAAATTGCAATCGTTAGTTTATATAATACCTAGTTATAATGTAGAATAACTAGTTAAAATATGTATTTTTTTGTTAATTGAATACATTAACTGAAAACATCCGTCATTCTATAGAATAACAATTTCATACATTAACGCTAACAGTTATATATCTTATCTACTTTAAATAGTACTTGTATTTTCCTTTTGCTGAATTTAAAACAATTGATTATTTTGTTAATTACAGTCAAATCCGCATAATGGGGACGATTAATAAGAAAAAATTGGCAAAGTCCTGAACGAATGTATTATTTTATGAATTATTTTATTAATTGAGTATAGTTAACAGTTGAGTAATGGGGACAAATATATCACTGCCCTATCTGTCCTTATTAAGCGAACTTGACTATATATTTTTATCACATGATCATTAATAAAAATCATTTAACTCTGTACTATAATTTTATAGTCATTATGTTATTTTCGGAAATTATTTAATCTTGTTTTAAAAAATATTGGTTCTTTAATATTAATTTTATTTTTTAATGTTTTTGTATGTAACGAATACATTTGTGTACATGTGTGAGTAAATATTTTAAAATAATTGTATTAAATTATGTCATAGGCTATCTGATGGCTGGTGCAATAGTTCCAAATTCAGATTCAAATTCATATTTACAATCAAATTCACTATTACAAAATGATTACTCATCAAACAATAATGAATCTAATGATAAAGATAAAACACCAATGTGCTTAGTGAATGAATTGGCTAGGTTTAATAAGGTATTAGTTGCTTATTTTAAATAACACTTGACTTGGCAAAAATAATATTTTTGTATTAATTCTGAACAGATAAAACATCAGTATAAATTAACCAATGAACAAGGACCACCACACAAAAAGAAATTCACTGTTACTTTACAACTAGGAAATGAAGACTACAATGCTGATGCAATGAGTATCAAAAAAGCACAACATGCTGCAGCTGCTCTTGCTTTATCAAAAACAAGTTATAAACAACCTCAAACTAAAATGAAGCTTAAAACTTCTGGTCATTATAGTAATATAAATTAAACGATCATCAAATGTTTTTACAAAATTAGTATAAATTTACTTTGTAAATTTTGTTTATAGATAATATTACTCCAACTGTTGAGCTAAATGCATTAGCAATGAAACGTGGAGAACAAACTGTTTATACAGTGATTGAAACCCCGCAATATTTGTCTGCCCCGCCGCCTCCTGCTAATACCATGTATAATGGTTTTAGACCAGAAATATATTCTCACGCAAGGAATGGAGGACCGTATAATAACTTTAATAATATAGTGTAAACAATTATTTTAAATTAACAAAATTTAATAAGTCCAAGATCTTCTAAAAATTATTAAAAACATTTATTTGTATTTGTTTTAGTACTAGAGGTGGTCCACGGTGTATGCCATATACACCAAACTTTTATAATCCACGATTCACCATTTCGCAGGTATGTATTACTTAACGATAATAAATAAACATCTCATGAATGCACATAACATTATTATTCTTATTTTTTATTTTTAACTATTAGGTTCCTCCTCCAAATAATTTTATTAAACCTGAAGTCAAACCCATTGGCATATATAAAGTCAAACTTCAAATTGGTAAACATGAATTTATTGGTAATGGTAATACAAATCAAGCTGCTAGACACGATGCAGCATTAAAAGCATTAACTAAAATAAAAGATGAAGAAAAAAATGAAAATATAAAAGAAGTTCTAAAATGTATGTTTAAAAATTTAAATGATAAGTTTATTTATTATATTTCATTACATTTTTCATTATCTTATTAGCTGGCGATTCCAAATCTGTCATTTCACAAGTATATGAAGTGGCTCTAAAAATGAAGTTACCAATCAAATTTGAAGTATTAAAAGAAGATGGACTACCACATATGAAAACTTACATTACCAAATGTACAGTTGGTTCTTACAATGTCACTGGTGAAGGGAATGGAAAAAAGGTATTTTTATTTAATTTATAACATTTCAAATACTTACAAATTTATATTTAAATATGTTGTTAGTAGAAATTATGTTTTGATGTGTTGTGTCATAAGTGTATATCGGAAAAAGAGTGGTGAAAAAATCTGTGATGTGGTTTGAATCCGCAATCATACGCTCCCAATAGTCGATGCGTAATGACTTGGCCTCAGCGGCTTATCTTTCCACTCCCGATATACACTTATTAGGTTTGTGCCCATGCTGTGTGACTGAGGTGAAGTCACTTAACGGCAGGGACCGTATCAGTTTACTTTTGTCATAGATTAATTCTCCACATGATATAATACTTTTAAATTATTTGATTATATTATTGTGTAAATTTTACTCTGAATATATATAATTTTAAAGCTTTCTAAACGTCGAGCAGCAGAGAAAATGCTCCAAACTTTGAAAGAAGCAAATGAATCCTTATTAGTAGAAGATAATAGTTCTCCAACTTTGCCATTACCAGCAAAGAACCGTTATAAAGTGCCCAGGAAGAAAAATAAGAATCTTATTAAAGAAACAAAACCCAATTCAGAAAATATTGAACCTGTTGATGTAACTTATCGATCAGAAGATACTGATCCAGTTGCAAAACTTTTTAAAATACAGGCTACTAAAAAGGAAAAAGAACCCTTGTATGTGCTTAAAGAAGATATCATACACTCTAATCGTAAAAAAGAATTTATCTTTGAAGTAAGTAAACTAAAAACATCTTAAACATGATTGGTATATTATTTGATTGAATATTAATAATTATTTTAGGTTACAGTTAACCAGTATTCTGCATTGGGACGAGGACCTAATAAAAAAGATGCTAAACGTAATGCAGCAGAAAAACTTTTAATAGAAATGGGTTATGAAAGTGAACTTAAAAGGCGTCCCATTAGAAATAATGATTTACCACTGGTAAATTTCATTTTAAGGGTTTTTTAAATATATAATATTTAGTAATTTATAATTTTAAAATTACCTATTACAGGCAAGTAATGAAAATAAAGCTAATATAGACAGTCAACGTAAAAATGGAAGGCAAATCGCTCCTGGTGTTTTACTCGTATCACCTGAAACATCTATAACTAATAAACCTAGTCAAGAAAATGGAGGTGTTCCTTTGGTATCTGTTGCTAGTAATATTGCTAGTGATTTCTCAGTTAATAATTTCCAGCCAATTAAACAATTGGATTATTTTTCCCAGATGTTGGGTTTCAAAGTGCAGTATTCTGATTTCCCAAAGGTTTGTGTGAATTTTTATACTTGTATAACAATAAATACTTAAAATATTATGCATAATACATACTTATAATAATGTATTATTAAAATAATTAATTAATAATTCGTACAAAATTATTTAAATTATAAATTTTGATTATTTATTATCAAAGATTATTGTTGTATTACCTATATAATTGATTTTATTATTGATAGTGGGTATTTATTCAACAGACCATCTTTATAAAAATTAACATATTGAATTATGGTATTATTTTTGTTATAAAGAAAATGAAAATAAATAAAAGTAATACCTATATTTTAACTAAGTATAAAAAATGCTCTTAAAATTCAAAAAATGGCCTGAAACTCTAAAAAGTACAAAAAATGCAAGAAAATTCAAAATAAAAACTATTTATTTGAACTTGTAGATAACTAAATCAAATTTTGTACTTGAAAAACTATATTCTGTATATCATAAAAAAATGCAAAATCCTATACTATCCTAGTAATAACTAATAACTAATTGTTAATGTACAATATGGAAAATGTGTTTATAATAGGTCTATATTTTTATTTTACTTCATTAGTTTTTACAATTTTTATTTTAGGGGAACCACAAGGATTATTTAACCTTAGTTTCATTGTCAACTATACCTCCACAGATTTGTCAAGGATCGGGTTCTACTTCTGAACAATCTCGTAATGCTGTGAGTATTTCATAATAAAATTCCAAGAATGAATACACTTAAAAATATGTGTGTGTGTGTGTGTGTGTGTATTACATCAAATTCATGACATTGCTGATATCACAAAGTCAACACTCCATTGCTAAATATATGTAATTATGCTGACTGACCTGTAAGTCAGCAATTTAGTGTGTAACTTCACAGAATCAGCAAAATTTGGTTGTTGATTTTGTAAATTAGGTTTTTTCTATTATATGAGTACATTTAACAACACATTATTTGATAATGTTGCAGTTTAATGCATAATATGAAACAAATTTCAAGCTATAAAATATAAGATCACCCTAGAAATATTTTTACTCAAAAATTGAAGGGCCGACGAGAACAATGTGCTATGTAGGAATTTGTAAATTTTATCAAATAATAACAATAAATGCATTATAATTTTTTTTAAATATTACTTGAACTACAGTTCTTTTAAAGTTGAAACATTTCCAGAATTTTTTTTATTTATGCTGTCTGCATACTTCCAGGTAGATCACTCATTTGACTAATGTGAGTAGTACCAATTTTTTTCATTGAATGTATAAGGACAACTGATTTTTAGATTCTGAACGTTAGTGAAGAAGCTTATGTTTTTACAATGATGTTTTTTTTTTTTTTCTTCCTCTGAACACTTTTTTGTATAGAACTACTGGTCCAAAAGTTTCAATCAGTAACTTTATAGATCCAAAATCAAACCCAGATGGTACTTTTGAGAGGTCATTTTTCAAATTTC
>JAIPRM010007873.1:0-16605 GCA_025469315.1 Stegophylla sp. TES_Ste_2020 | reverse complement strand
TGTTTATGATAACACAACAAGAAGTTGTAGAAGATACAATAAATTGGTAACATATTTGAGGTGGTGCCTGTAAATAGTTTTATTAAAGGACAAAGATTTCACAATGGTTCAGAGTTTAGAAACTGTAGTGAGAAGATGTTAGTGACGTTGATACCATTAGATCAATGCTAGAATGAAAACTTTGGGGAAAGAAACCTCGTGAAAAAATAAATAGATGTAGTTGAGGAGGATCTATAAGGAATATAGGGGAGAATAAATGGAAATAAATTATTTATGATACGATTAGATGGTGTAATGGTATTGGTGGTAAAACTCTTAAAGCGTTGTAAAAGTCAGAAAAAGAAGAAGTTATAAATAAAACTAAAAGAGAAATTTTAACTTGGCTAAGTTTTATTAAATAATTTAAACTGAAAGAATAATAATAATAATACTTTGAGTAAAAAAATTAAACTAAAGGTATTTTTATTTTTATTTTTTAGATTCTGAACGAAGTGAGAAAGCTAGTCTTTTGACAATGATGTTTTTTTTTACTTTTTTTCTGTGAATACTTTTTTGTGTTGTACTTAATATGTTAAACTAATAAAACCAAAAATTATTGCAAATTTTATGAAATAATAATAATAATAATAAATCTGTAATCCTAATTTTAATCGCGAATAAAAAATAGTTCATCGAACTCTGTATAATTTTTATCTGCACAAATTGTAAATCTTAAATAATGAAAAATCATTTTTCCCAAATCAATTTGCAAATCATCCTCTCTCCCTTTGAAAATGGGTTCATGAATACCTTGCACTCCGAAATACTTCTTGAAGCAGTGGTGAATATGAACTGTATTCGAAATTCATTCGGAGCAGAGTTCGGATATTGTTACTATTTTTTTAGAGAAAACAAAACTCTAAAATACATTTTATTTGTGGATAATATTCAAGGACTATTTGTATTAGACGGAAAACATTCTGTGGTAATATTTTCGAAAACGTGATAATAGTTAAATAGTTTTTCGGACAGCTAACCAAAACTCATTTATCATTGCCATTAAATTTTATTTAGTACCGCACACCAAGTGAGTGGTTGAGATGCGTGCCGTCGCCAAATCGTACCCGGGCCACGTTTCTTTTTTTTTTAATTTGTAGTAACAGTATCAACAACAGTGTTATAAAGTAGTAAAGCATGTTTGTTAAATCTTTTCAGCCGTCTAGACTCTAGAGTATAAGAGACGATCATTTTCCACATTTTACACACATGCATGTTTCATTGAAAAAACTGTGGTGTGAATAAACAAAGTTTGTTATTTTTTTGTGAATCAAATATGATTTTAAACTTCCCAAAAAAAAAAAATTACGGGTTGGGGCTGAAGCTCCTGTGGCCACCCTCTACGGGTATGGCTGATATAATACCAGATAGAGTGTATAATTTTATAAATTGTATAAATATAATAAACTTGCACTAATATTGATATCAACACTTGTTAAAAACCATTTCAACATTCGTATGAAAGCAGAAAATACAATTACGAAAACAATTTTTATTTGTACACCTTCTTTAGTAGTACAAATGTTTAATATAGGTACCTAATATACGATATTAATACAAAGGGTTATCAATAATAAGTCGTAATAAATTTACTAAATAACCGTTAGCTTAGAACATTTTCAACTTAATGAAATGCATATTATAGTTAGCTCAGCAGTCCGCTATAGTGTGTGTGCTCTTGCACGGTTGAGATGTTTTAAAAATTTGGTTTAAAACTCTTGTTAAAAAATTTCTTTTAAACATCCAAATTAATCAAACGGGGTTTTGTTTAAAACGTTTGAAACAGCGTAAAACACAGTCGTTTAAACCAGAAAAATATTTTCTGCCTATAATTTATTAATTATTATATAATATTATATATATATATATTTAATCATTTGTGTAAGGAACAGATCATGTATATGAAAATAAGACTAAAAAGTAACTTTAAACTTGAAAATAGTAACCAAAAATTGCATGAAAAAAGTTGTTATGTAAATTACTTATGAAATGTAAAAAAAATATTATAATAAAATATAATACGAGTAGGTAATGAATTTAATGGTATAAGTAAATAAATATTTTCTAAAAAATGATTATCTAACCATACTTCACATACTTGTACTTTTGGTCACTGATTACAATTTTTAAATATATTTATATTGTTAAATAAGTAGTTTTAGACTTGTGTTGGTGTATAATAATTTGTCTTTTTTGTTTTAAATTCGATTGAATCATGATTTAAACATGTTTAAGACAGTTGAACAAATAATTTTACATAATAACGTTTTAAACATAAAAAAATTAAGTAGGTATAAACAAGAAAGCCTTTTTTAATAATTTAATAAACTAATAAATAATTATAATAGATTTTTTGTAGTAAATTATTTCTTATTTTTGAACCCCATTTTTAATAATTTTTTTTTAAGCTTTTTTGGAAGATTTGCAGGGCTTTATTGCTTTATTTTAAGTGTTTCTTTTTTTTATTGCTTTAAAATCTGTATTCTAGTTGTAAGTAATAAGCACCATAAATAATTTCACAATTTTACCGTCAAGGAATAAACTTTGTTCAAATTTTTCGAAATGTTATTTTATTTTTCTCACGGTTGGTCATTCTGATTGCACAAGAATAATTTTGATTATAAACTGTTTGTTGTCAGCTAGTTGAAGAACTGCCTATTATCAATGTTATTGTGATTCATGCTTATGATTTATGGAATAGCTGTAATAATTGTATGCAATTTTTAAGTATTATCAATTTTATAATATAAATAATATTAGTCTAAAGTCTTAACTACTACATAATATGTAAATATACAGTTTCATAAAACTAAAACTTTAGAAAAAACTACTATTATAGTATAATGTAACTATAAATCTAGTTCTTAAAGAATATTTATTATTTAACAGAACAAGTTTTTAAATATTGTGTATCTGCTTTACTTAAATTGTATTTTATTTTGCAATCGTTTAGTTTAATAATGTCCGAGGAAGAAAGAATTGAGGACTTCACTGGCGTAGAAGAATCTCCCAAGAGAGGTAAATTAGGAATTAGAACTTAAAATTGATATTATTTTAACAATTCATACTCTTAATTTTATTTTTTTTAAGTAATATGTATTACTTTGAAGATAGCTTTTTGAAATTTCAAGGCGGGCATGAAATAAAATATGTTGGAAAAGTACATTGTAATTAAAAGTATAAGAATATTGTATTACCTGTGTGTAATTTTTAATTTTACTATAATAATATGTAGCTATTGGTTTTATTCATACTCGATATCTAATAATAGATGATAATCTAGATTCTGGTTTCAAAATAATATTTGGTACTATTTAAATTTGGATTGGTCATATTCTAGCAAAAAATTATTATTTATTTATATCTTTAAAATGCATTTGAATAATTTATTTTATATTTGTTTACAGGACCAACTCTTTCAACAAGCACTAGCAGTTTTGAACGCAATGATCCTCATGATCCTAATTTAAGCTTATTGTCCACTAAAATGTTTGAAAAGACATCTGCATATTTAATGGGAGAACTGGATATAACTGAGGTATATATTATTACATTTGGTTCTAACTATAGTACTAAAAAAAAAAAAAATGATGAATAAAAATCATTGAACAGATTCTAAATTTTAATTATATAGGAGGATTATAAATTATTAGAGACGATGAATAAAGTAACTACTCAAAAATATGCATCTTATAGACAAATAGCTTCGGATGTTGGAAAACAAATTACAGAACTCAATGAAAAATGTATGTACATATTTTATATTTCATTTTTAACTTTTGACTGTTTTTAAAAATTGTAAGTTAAGTAAAATACATAATTGTTATTATTTTATTTTTTTGTAATTCAGATAAATCTTTAGAACCATATCTTAGTCAAATTGATCAGATTGAAGATAGTGTTTCAAAGCTAGAACAAGCAGCCTTTAAGTTGGATGCTTATGCCAAAAGATTGGAGGCAAAATACAAAAGTTTAGAAAAAAGACAATAATTTAAACATACTTTTATATTCCTATGTATTTAAGGACATTTTTTTCTGTGATAAGTGTTTATTTTTTAACAGCTTGATAAATAATGTACCTACTGTCTGTGTTATTCATTTAAATTTTTCATTAATTTAAGATGATAAGATAAAATAAAGAGCAGGGCTTGAGACATTTAGAACTTAAAAACAATATATATGCACCCATGGCTATTTTATTTTAGCCATGTATGCACCTAAAAAAATGTAAATTATGTGCTATAATATACTCTTGAAAAGTTCCATTTTATAACAAAGTATTACTTGAAATTCTTATGATAATTAGTCTTACCATCTGAATACAACAACAAAAAATTGAATTGGAAAATATACACATCACTATCCAGTTGTTGAGTTTTAATATAATGAAAAGTTAATAAATTTAATATGAAATATGTTATTGTTTATTTTCAACCAAAACACCAATATCGGTGTTACTTTAAACTTAATACCCCTCTAAAATCGTTATCGATCCTTTTTCTGTAGTTTTTTCAAAGAATATTTATTAATTTTTACTAGAAGAAAATAATTCATACAAAATCTTTAGTTTTTCTTTTTAACACAGTACAAATTTCACCTGAATCGCCTTTACGTACTACCAGTTGAGAACTTCTGCTCTACAAGTTAAAAGAAAAAACGTGTATGAAAAATGTTTTATGCAGTTTTTCTGTTATAATTCTGTACTTACAAAAAGTATCTTAAATTTACTCAAAATTTAAAATTATTTACTCTTTATTTTGTAGCGTATTTAGTAACTAGTGCCAGTAAATAAATCTCCTTAAATGAATGGATATTGGATGGTTATTGTTTACTCCCATTATTGAATATTTTGGAAATGCTTTTGTTTATTGAAATGAATCATTAAGTCAATCATTACCTAATCTAAGTTTATCGATCACTGCAAATGGTCTAAAATGTTCTTCCACATTATATTGTTTTAGTTATTTTAATTCTGATTAGCAATAAATAGCAAAATAATTAGTAAAATAGCAGAAAAAATGCAAAATCTTAAAATATACAAGAATATGCACTAAAAACTTTTGACATGAAATTTATTTTCTAAGTGCTAAAGCTACTTAAACTTGAGCTTAATGAATATAATATAATTATAATACCCAAAATGGATACTTACCATCTATAAACTGATCTAAACTGGCCAATAATAGCACAATAAATAATGGCTAACTTTTGAATAATATATTAAGGATCTAGTAATAAAGGAATATACAACTAATTCCTGAAATACAAACCATACAATTGCAATTCCTGGCAATTTAACATTTGTATTTTTTATTTGGAAACTTTTTATTTTTGTTCATTAGTAATTATTTATAATGATGCACAAAAAAACAAAAAAAACTTAAAAAAAATTTCTGTATTTATCAAAATTTCAAATATATTTTTTTAAATATCTCTCCTTGAAATTTAACATTGGTTGTTACGTTCCTTTAATACTAGACCTTCGATATGCAACAGTCAACTTCATCAAACTTGGCTGTTAATCATGATAAAGTAGTCTATTTTGTGAACATAAAAATGTATCTTAATTAATAATAATTATATTGATATTTTCACTATATTAGAAATAAATATACACCTTAATTCATATAATAATAAGATATAACGAGCTCAAGGGGATATCATACCCCATCCTGGATACGCTACTGAAATTGAGTTTTGTCATAATTTAAATATTTACTTTGAAAAAAAATTCATGTTTTAAAATGTCATTCACATTATAGATTTGTTTTAATGTTTTAAATATTATGATTGGTAGGTGGTAGTGTATTTTGATAACGTTACACTGCTATTTATCAAAATTGCATTTGGACTTTAGGGCAGATTAACTTGAGTCACTCTTATATATTGTTGACTTAAATATTCAAAATCAAATATTTTTCAAATGTATTTATTAGATAATCACATAAATTTTTTTTATTAAATTTACTTAATACAATTTTATGGTAGGTAGTCTAACATTTTCTACTGATTTAACTGAAATGATAAATATGGATACCAAAAATAACAAGTTTTAACTTACATAGGTAAATATTAAGAACTGTACACTACAAAATGCTAATTTGGGTTTTCAAAAAATTAAGCTCATATTTAATGTTCAAATTTCATAATCTGGTACCTAAAAATAAAAAAAAAACAAATAATTAAAATCAGTACTAGATATTTAAACAAAATATATAATCTAATATTTAATTATTATACTATATATTTATATATATATATATAGGTAGGTAAAATTTAAATGTCAAAAATACAATTTTAACATTTTTAATACAATTTTTGAAGCAATGAAATCAAATTTTATTATTTCGACATTACTGTTTTTCTTTTACTTATCCCTTGATATTAATCACATAGCGTGAAACGCTGCTATAGATAATCGTTCAATGTATAATATGTATTATTTTAAATATTTCAGTAATTTTTGATAATGCATGCCGAACAATTTGAGTTACAACCCCTGAGTCTACTTCAATGTAGATTTTGCATTAATTAAGTACCTATGCTATAAATAATATTGAGGATTAATACTCTGTAGGCTCATTTAGTCTATGAGTTTGAACTGGATATAAATTTATAATGTAAATTATAAAATATTCATGTTGTAAAAGAAATGAATCCTTTCTTTACTGAAGAAATTCGTAAAATTAGTTATGAACCATATTCTATTTGTTGGCATTCTGATCTAATTGACATTTATTCAGCTAAGATTTAAATATAAATTACTCACTATTGTTGGTTGTGGAAGCGTAGCTAAGTAATATTGCCGTGCATCAATCTGTATACAAATAAATTACTAATCATTAATGGAGATCAAAGGAAAGTCAATCAGTTCATATATAATTTTTGTATTACTGGTTTATGGTAGTAAAAATCTTCTTCGGCCGCAACTGTTTCTGGTCTATTCTCAATCCCTCCGGTACTTCTGCCCTCAATATTATGCACTAATTTATATACCGCTGAATTAGACAAGTCAAATTTAGGTGGTTCGTATTTCCTAAAATTCACCCTGTAAGCAGAAATATAAATGTTTCTAATTATTTTATTAGGTATATTATTTATTAATATTAATATTTTGGGGGTAGGTAACCCAATTTATGGATTGGGCTGTTTTTCCAGACCCGGGGACGTTTCAGCGTGGAACCCATTTCACGTTCCTAGATGCATTATTTTAGAAATTATGTTAAAAAGCAATTTTCAATTTTACGGAAATTCCGGTAATAGCATATTGCCATTTTTTGTTAGATTTTCCATGTTTTTGAATTTTAAAAGTGAGAAATTTTAAAAATGACCTCTTAAAAGTACCATCTGGGTGTAATTTTGGATCTATTAAGTTACTGAACAAAACTTTTGGACAAGTATTTCTATACGAAAAAATGTTAACAGAAGGAGAAAAAAAAATAAACATCAATGTAAAAACATAAGCTTCTTCACTTCGTTCAGAATTTAAAAATTAATGAGAAAAAAAATCTAAGAAAAATGTCCTAAATTTTTTTTTACATTTTCAAAATTTTCTCGTGCCTGCTAAAATGTTTCTCATATTATTGTCTATCTATTATTAATTTTTTTTAGTGCTGGGTTAAATTATTTGTTTATCTGACAGATACGCGGTTATATATTGGACGACTTTGTTCTAAAAAAGTTCAATTATATTATAGATACCTACACAGACACACGGTATTTTTATGTGAAGTTTAAATATTAGCAATATTGTTATCCTAATGGTATCTACGAGTGGGTATCAGTTATTTTTAAATAAAATTTATTAGAATTGTTACCCTAAAGTGGAGCCAACCAAGACTTCGGCTTGTGATATCAACGTTTCAGCGATAAATTTTTCATTGTAAGCATCTTTAGGTCCTCTCCATTTGCGTCCACCTGGTAATACAATAGGTCTCGGCAATGGTGTAAGAGGATACATTGGCCTTCTGGCGGGTTCTTTATTTTCGATTTCTTCGTTGACATTATTTTCTAATCCTTTATTAGATTCTGACTCTTGATCATCATCTTCATTCAACATTTCTTCAGTAACTATTTCGAATACATCATCATCATCATCATCTGTATCTTGTGACTCATCTTTTACACTCTCCTGTTTAATCGATTCGTATTTTTGATTTTCTTCATTATTTTTATTCGTTTCATCACTTGCAAATGGCTCAGCTGTTTCAGTTGATTTAATTTTGGATGTCAGTAAATCCGCAAGTTGTTTTTCCAGTAATGAAATATGATTTTGTATTTGTAACGGTAGTTCTCGAATAGCAGATAGTTGATTTTGAATGTTCAATAAACTCTTTTCATACTCATTTTCTGGTTCTGATTTCACTTCCACTGTAATTTTGGACTCGTGTACTTCCTCTGCAGTGTTTTCATTTATTTCCTAAAAAATATAACAATAATATAATATATTTAAAATTACAATATTTTATCCAGACACCTATCTGTGTAGAGATGTTAGGAACAATTTTGTGCGTTATTCTAGAAGAACGAATATTGAAAAAAGTATTAGTAGTTATGAATATCTATTGACTATTGTCCATGTTTCTTAATTGAAGCGTAGCAAATCAGTAGTCTTCATATAATACGGAGGAAAATATTTTAGTAAAACTAGACTTTTATTATTTTTATCATTTCTTTGATCCGTCTCATATAGTCTGGTTTATATTAAATTATTTAATTTTCACGATATGTAATACAGAAACAAACATTTTTGTCCAAAATACATTATTTGAGTTATTTTTCAATGCTAAGCATTGAGACACTTAAGGAAAATAAAACAAACGAAGTGCTTTTTGAACAAGATATTATTTACCTCATTAATTAAATTTTCTGTTTCTTCTTGACCAATATTCTTGGTCTCTTTTTCTTCATTATTGTTTTCAAATTCTATCAGATTTTCAGAGTTATCTTCAACGTCTTCTACATCTTCTACATGTTCCACAACACCGCTTTCGGTCTCTATTACTGCATCCGTTTGTTCAACACAATCTTCTATATCTTTTAATTTACATTTGGTACATACTTGTTCGCAAGATACTGGTCTGATACATTCTTCTACTTGTCGATTTTCAGATTCGGTTATCTTGAAAAAAATCAGAAACATAATATGTCATCTATATAGTCATTAGTAAGGCACAGTTCTTAATACAAATTTCATTATTAACCTGGTAATACAAAATTTGTTTCATGCTTCACGGAATCAAAAAAAAGAAACTTTAATTTTGATTTTTTGAGCATTTTTTTTTTTTTTGTATTTTAAAAACATTTTTGTACCTATTTTTCATACAAATGATTAAATTTAGACCAAACATAGATCAAATTATTTACTCAAATATAAAAATATTTTAAACATTATTTATTTTGCTTTATAGCATATTTATATTTTGTGTACTTAACGTTTAATGACAGAGATAGCATTGAATGGTTGATTGCAAATTATTGTATCTATTATGAACAAGTTCTTTGTTAGAATAGCAAACTGTAAAGTAATAATTGTATTTTATCGTTAATACATTTTTTTATTAATAAAATGTTGAGATGATATTATGCGATAGCCGGGCGTTTCATTTCACTCGAATTAACTGCGATGAACATTGAATTACAAGTACGTTTTACGTTATATTATGTGTTGAATCATTTTCAGGTTAAAAGAAAGTTCTAAAAAAACATGCAGGTTGAAAAAAAGAAAAATTTACGCCACTATATTATAGATTTAATAACTATTAGTTTTATTTATTTATTTTTTAAGGAGTTTTTTTTTTATGTTTAATGAAGTATTATTTGCATGTTCTAATTCTTGGTATATACACACTTAGAAAAATGTCCAAAATTTTTCTCATATTATTGTCTATTTATGTTAAAATTTTCATAAAGTCTGGATTAAAAAATTATGGTTTTCGAGTTTTTGTTGTTAAATAAAAAATTGAAGAATTAGGAAATTAAAAAAATTACCTCTCTAAAGTACCAACTAGAGGCAAATCCGTTTTCAAAAAGTTGCTGGTCGAGACTTTTGGACAAGTAGATCCATATAAAAAAGTGTCCACAGAAAAAAAATGATAAAAAAATAAAAAAAAATAAACATCATTTAAAGACACTAGCTTCTTCACTTCGTTCAGAATCTAAAATTGCAATGCATTTATAAAAAACTGTGTACTTCGCTCGTCGGGTGGGATACTCTTGACGGGTGTATTGAATTTTAAAGAAACGATAAATCATTTCTTCAATAAAACGATTCTGAACGAAAGATGTTAATAATATAAAAAACGTGTACATTTTCACGCATACTCCACCATAAACACGACAAGCGCAGTGAGTGAAATTCGTAAATCATTAGTGTGACGACATGACGTTTTGTATGCCTAAATATGAGCATTATCAATGCTCGATAGTTAAATAAATAAAATAATTTTCTTGGTGAATATTATAATATTATTATATACACTGAAACTGAATTGTATGTAACTATTTATTAATAAATATGTAAACACGAATCACTCTGTAAACACAATTGCCGGTCTATAAATAATAAAAACAATTATTTTGGGGAAAAATAGTTCCACGATAACGCGACAGATTGGCGGTCTCGTGGCGCCACGAGTATATCACTCGAATTTAATAGCGTCGAAAAATACATAAGATAATGTAAGCGAAAAACATTACTACCTTTGTCCGTACTTTTTCCAATGTTTAATTCTTTGTTCATTCAATATTATATATATTTATATATAAATGTTAAGTACATAAAATGAAAAACAATTTCATGTGCCTATTGGCATTATATGATGAAGTCGATTTTGATAGTTTTAGATTAAGACATATTATTGAGAATTTTCGAGCCCCCCTCCGCCAAATGAAGCCCTTGCCCATTGGTTTGATTGAAAGTATGCTATAAAAGCATAAACATACTTAGTTATTATTTAAAAGATTATAATTATTCAACTATGATAGATCTCACCTTTACTTTTTTCGGCTCTTCGAGTAATTTTTTTTCAGGAGGTCTTATTTTTGGTCTATTTGGTGTAGTCAAGAATGTTGAAAATCTTTTTGTTGGACACCTTTTCAATTGTTCTTGTTCCGATTTTTGGTCGAAAATTTGTTCTTCTTGTAAAGTTTGGAACACCAATGAGTTTTTAATAAAATCACATTTTGGCACAAAACGTTTGAAATTGACTCTATAAAACAGGGAAAATTTATTTAAAGTCTTTACCCAAGCATAATATCTTTATAAATTCATTATTTACCCTATAACATTTTTTCCGTTGTTTTCAATAACTTCTGCGCTTTCCAATAATTTTTCAGCGATTTCTTCCTCCGTCATTTCATGCCCACTTTCATGTGATTCTGATGCAGCTAAATTTATATACATATATAGACAGTGGCGAAGTGAACTTAAAATAACTCGGAAGCAAATAGCTTTTTAAACAAACAAATAGCCCTTAAAGACTTCAACATTTAAATAGTATCCTTACTACTGGCTACAGATAAACATTCAAATGATGCACTTTTGTAGTACCTATGCTTTATTGCAATCAACTTCAAAATTTATTCAAAAAATACTATTTGAGAGGAGAGGAACTAACTCCCAAACACAAAAATTTGGGAAACAACTGCTTCTAAAAAATATAGTTCGTTTCGCCACATATATATATATATATATATATATATATATATATATTTGAATACACCTATTTACAATGAATTGTAATTATGGATTATGACTCACCCGAGACTCTGTATGATTCACTGTGTGGTGTTAACTCATATTCAGTTACACTTCCAACAGATGACGTAGCTCTGTCAAATACTGAAGGCGTGTGTAGTCCTCTGGTCGGCGTAACTGCTGGTACCGGACTTCCCCTATAAATACAAATTTAACAGTAATTTTTAGACAAAAACAATTAATTCTCCTCCATTTAAATTTATTTATTTTATAATTTTATAAAATATATATAAAACAAAATCATTTAAATTCAAAAATAATTGTACAATTAAAGGACCATAATAATTAAAAATAGAAAAACCAAAAAGAAACAAATTTAAATAATAATTTAATACCTGCCAACTATATAGGTAAATCTAGGTACAATAATTAGGTTCTTAAAATAATATATGCCGCAGGGTTTATTTTAAGGATTTTTTAGAAGTGCGCAAAACTTAAATTTCACCCCGCCCCCAAAAAAAAAAAATCACCTTCTGTAGATTAAATGTGCGTGTTATTTGATAACAAATTACAAATAAAAAGGTATGCTAAAAAAATTTATTATTATGACCTTTGACTTTTAATAACATTTTTTACATTTTTTAACAAAACTTCAATAGAAACATCTAATTTATAAAATGTTAATATGTCAACAATAATGGTAACTATTCTGACAGTAACTTCAATAAAATGAAATATAACTTTTAAATTACAGCTGCGCATTTCTTAAATTATAGGTGCTTATTTTTCATTTAGACATACGCAAAATGTGTTCAAACGCACGTTAAAATAAGCCCTGATATACGTATGCATTAATTATTTACCGCAAAACCGATAGGTTTATATTGTTGCCGGCTTCTAAAATACATTGCTGTGCCTCGCTATGTGTTATTTGCGCAGTGCTGTCTCCGTTGATTTCAATAATCATATCCCCAACGCACATACCGGCTTCTTCGGCCAAACTGCCCCCGGACACCTACAAACACCAATAAGTCCACACATATTTAGTCTGTTTTCTCGTTAAAATTTTTTTTTTAATCTAAGACTTACCCGAACGACCGTAAGAGGAATTCCGAAATCATGGCCTCCCGTCAGTCGGAATCCCCAAGGTGTGTCGTCGTATCGTTGAAGAACTATTTCTTCGCACATTTCGTTGTTGTATCGAATGAGATTAACAAAAATCGTTAATTAAAACTGTTCATTTAAATATCATCGTTTAAAATAAATTCTGTACAGAGATTTACATAACTTCAAGTTCATCGTAAAATGTCTTTCAGCCACGCGATCGATATGTATACTCCACTAGTATTGACGGACCATTTAGCATATACTTCAATCTCAGAATACCTTTTGGCTTTAAGCCACCAATACCTGACATTCTAATCTTACATCTAGCTCGAGATATCATGACGTATGGAATAGCTTCCGAGTAAAATTGGCACATCGTTAATATTAAAAACTCATAAATCCATAATATTATCATCTTAAATTATTGTTATTGTAATCCCCGTTGTTATATGTGTCGCAAAATAATAAAAAATCAATCTGTTTTTTTAAAAATCTTATGTCTATCGAGCATATTTTTTTAATATCCTAACTGGTAATAAGTGTAGGTATAAGAGCAAATAAATAATTATATCAATAGACTTATTTCGTGAACAAGTATACGTTTGTACAATAAGATCGCATTATTTTAAATTATATTAAATTCGTTTTATATAGGTTAGGCCTATATTATGTACTGTAAATATTTTAGATTCTGAACGAAGCGAATAAGCTAGTGTTTTTACAATGATGTTTATTTTTTTTTTCTGAAAACGCTTTTTCATAATATGGACCTATTTGTCCAAAAGTCTCGATCAACAACTTCTTGAAACCGGATTTGCCTCTAGTAGTCTAGAAGGTACTTTAAAGATATCGTTTTTTGAAATGATTTCATTTTATTTTATTTTTTTCGAAAATCTATCTGAAATTTGACAAAAAAGACTCAAATACCATCATTTTGTGATCCGAATATCATGGAAATTTAAACTAGATAGACAATAATATGAGAAAGATTTTGGCATAAGAAAATTTTGAAATTGTGGAAAAAAAATTTGGACATTTTTCTAACACTATTTTTCCTCATAAATGTTTTTTTCTTTTTCTTTATTTATTAGATAAAAAAAAAGTAAAGTAAATTAAAGCATAGACAAGATAGCCGGACATACTTCGCTGTCCAGGTTAGATACTCTTGGTGGGTATGTTGAAAATGACGACTATTATTGTTCTTTTTATTAGGTATTAACTTCCTCCGTTCAGTCTTTTTAAAAAAATTAGAGATGGATCGATCATTAATTTTTTTGAACTCGAACTACCATTTTTTCTCGAACTGTTCGAACTCGAATCTGAATTTTATTCGAACTATTTTCGAACTTCAAAAAAATTAAAATATTTGAAAATTTATCAATAATAACAATATTAGTCGTCTTTATAGACGTCGTATTAAAAAAACCTGCTGATTAAACTGTTCGAAAATTCGAACTCGAACATATTAAATTCGAACTATTCGAGATGTTCGAATTCGAACTTATTTTTTTCTCGAACTTCGAACTGTTCGAATTTCTTAAAGTTCGAGGTGTTCGAGGGTTCGAAGAGTTTGGGAACCAATCCCTAAAGAAAATGATTTATCGTTTTTTAAAAATTCTACACACCCACCAAAGGTATCTGAACCGAGGAGCGAAGAATATCTGAGGTGCGAAATTTGTCTAGCTTTTTAATATTAATTTTACTTGAAAATTGAAATAAAAAAATAAAAATTACGAGTAAATGATTTAATACGATTATATTTATGTCATATGACAATGGCTCATAAGTAATTATAATAATATAAAATCTAAAAATAATAAATTTGTGAGTATGCCAAATGACCTAAAACTAAATGCAATGACGATCTAATTAATGTTATTGCAATGACACAAAATAAGAATTCTGTTAACATCTAAAATATTTCGAGTTTAGTATTTTGTAATGTGAAGCTTTATTTTATAAGTAAATTTTAATTTATACATAATCCCCAAAAAATACTTTTAAAAAATAAAAAACTGCCAAGCTCAAAAATGAAACAATATAAAATAAACTTTTCACTATGAAAAAAAAATTTTCTTGCGCCAAAATGTTCCTCATATTATTGTCTATCTATATTTAAATTTTCATAAAGTTTGGATGAAAAAATGAAGATTTCCGAGTATTTTTTGTCAAATTATTGTTATCTTTTCCAAAAAAAAAAAAAAGAAAAAAAGAATAGAGAAATTCAAAAATTACCTCTCTGAAGTACCAACTAATGGCAAATCTGGTTTCAATTTGCTAATCGAGCTTTTGAATAAGTAGATCCATACAAAAAAATGCATACAGAAAAAAAAAAATAAACATCATTGTAAAAATATTAGCTTCTTCACTTCGTTCAGAATCTAAGATAGTTTTTGAGTCTTTTTTGTCAATTTTAGATTCTGAACGAAGTGAAGAAGCTTATGTTTTTACAATGATGTTTATTTATTTTTTCTTTTTTCTCTTTCTGTGAACACTTTTTCGTATAGAAATACTTGTCTGAAAGTTTCGATCAGTATCTCTATAGAACCGGAATTCTACCCAGATGGTACTTTTTAAAGGTAAAGAGGTCATTTTTCCAATTTCTCAATACTTTTTCCAAAAATGGGGGAAAACTGTCGAAAAATTGACAAAAAACGGCAAAATATGCAATTACCGAAATTTCCGTAAAATTGAAAATTACTTTTTGACATAACTTTTAAAATAATACAGCTAGAGACTTGAAATTTTTACCGACCATTAAAAACAAGTACGAGAACATTTCATAAAAATTTCAAAAAGATTTGATCAATTTTGAGTTAAGTACGGCATTTTGAAAATTTCTCATTTTTTGTTAGTTTTTATGTAATACAATTTTTGATTTTTGATATTAAGACTTGAAAATTTAATATGATCTCACTGACATATATGTCTAATTGATCTGAAAAAATCTCAAAAATCGTTTGTCAACATTTTTTTTATACCCGTTTAAAGTTAGAATTTCGACGAAATTCGTTAGTTATTCCTAAAATTACGCACTTTAACGTACATATAAGAAAATTGGCCAACCGATTGTTTTGAAATTTGGTGGCTAGATAGAGAATTTCATTGCGAATATTTTGGTGCAATAAAATTTCTTACGGACGAATAATTAAACATTTTATAAGGGTTTGACTGAAGAAAAATCGAAGAAATTACGACAAAGGCGGCATCTACCAATAAACATTTAGTCGGCGCTGTCTGGTCGCGCGCACCTTAATCGTATCGTGGATTCCCAACATAATTATGTAAACTTTATATTACTATTATATAAACTATGCCGATAATTTTACAAAGGGATTCATGTTTCATATTTATTAATAGTGACATACTATTCAGTATTTATAAAGGTGGCCACACACTACGGTTTTAAATGTCCATGTACATAGTACAGTGTACATGTATATCTTTGTGAGAATTTCATTACGAATATTTTGGTGCAATAAAATTTCTTACGGACAAATAATTAAACATTTTACAAGGGTTTGATTGAAAAAAATAATCGGAGAAAGTACGGATAAATTACCTATTTTATTACATAATATATATCTTATTAACACACAAAAGGTTGAGAGGTTGATAGGTGATGTTTTATTGCATCTTTTTTTTAATTATTGTTGTTGTTACTATAATTATCGTAATATTAATGTTAATTGACAGGACGTGGTGTGTATAATACAGGGGTGGCCACTAACCTTAACTTTGAGAGCCGCAAATTTATAAAACTA
>JAIPRM010007872.1:0-16608 GCA_025469315.1 Stegophylla sp. TES_Ste_2020 | reverse complement strand
GATCGAAACTTTTGGACAAGTATTTCTATACGAAAAGTTGTACACAGAAAAAAAAAAAAGAAAAAAAATAAATAAACATCATTGTAAAAACACTAGCTTCTTCACTTCATTCAGAATCTAAAAAAAATGTTAGAAAAATGTTCAAAAATTTTTTTTTCACATTTCCGAAATTTTCTTGCGCTAAAATCTTTCTCATATCATTTTCTATCTATGTTTAAATTGTCATATAGCTCGGATCGATGGTTTTCGAGTCGTTTTTGTCAAATTTTGGGTAGTTTTTTCTAAAAAAAAAAAAAAAATTGAAGAATTGAGAAATTCAAAAAATTACCTCGCTAAAGTACCGTCTAAAAGCAAATCCGGTTTCAAAAAGTTACTGATCCAAAATTTTGGACAAGTATTTCCATACGAAAAGTTGTACACAAAAAAATAAAACATTGTAAAAACACTAGCTTCTTCACTTCGTTCAGGATCTAAAAAACTTTTGTCACATTTTGCAGGTGTTTAGCCATACTGGGATTAGTGTTCATTGCAATCGGCAGCGGTGGTATAAAACCATGCGTTCCAGCTTTTGGAGGGGATCAATTCAATCTCCCGGGCCAAGAAAAATATCTTCGGAAGTTTTTTTCAATATTTTACTTCGCTATCAACGCGGGTTCCGTTTTTTCAACCCCGACAACACCGGAGCTAAGGGAAGGCTTTCAGTGTTTCGGCCGGAGCACTTGTTTCCCATTGGCTTTTAGCGTCCCGGCTTTACTGTTATTGGTCTCGATACGTATGTAAAAATTTGAATAAATAAAATGGAAAAATTACTCTTGTATTCAAATATTAATAATATTTTGAGTAAACATATTTTTCGTTCTAAAGCTTATGAAATTGATTACTATGATATCAAAAATTTAAAACATTTTTTTATTGTTATACAATCATATTGTATAGTTAATTATCAAACTTATTTATTACCTAAGTGACATAAGCATGTAAAAAAATATATATATATATATAAACATAAAGCGACAGTCCTTTGTGTTTTTAATTGCTTTTTTTACAGTAAAAAATATACATTTCTGTAATAATAATGCAACGTTGTCAATTTAAATACAGTTAAAAATACAAAGGAAAACTTCTTTAAAATAGAGATTCTACAAAAAATTAGACAGTTCAAACACAAACGTTAGCTTTATAGAGACCGAGAAAAAAGACTTATCTTAACAAGTTGACTGCCACAAAATTTTTAGTAGACTTTCCCACAGGCCATGAGCATCACATATATTTTATGTTCAACATTTTTCATTATTTTTTTTCGTGTATTCTAACTGATATTCAAACTGTTTTGATGACATAGAATGAAGCATATAAAATTGAATATTAACCCAATCTTAGCACCAGGAACTTTTTGCTTTCTCATAAATTTATTTTAGACTAAAAACTCAACCAAATTTTTTAATTTTTTCCTTAATGAAAAAAAAATTACAATACTCCAGGCCAAGTTTATTTTATTTATTTATTTTGTTATTTTTATATATAGTGTAATAACTAGGGTTTGGAAACTGTAGGAGCCAAAAAAATTGAAATATGCACAAAAAAATGATAAAATATATGCATGAAAAATTGTAAAATATGCAAAAAAAAATAATATTCATTTATTTATTGATTAAAAATTTTTATAACTTATTTACTAATATACACGAAAAAAAATTTTAAAAACCTATACATAAAATAAAATTTTAAAAATAAAAACACAACTGTCAAATTTCAATTTTTATTCGCGATAATATAGTATTTTAGGTTCAGTTTTTCTAGCTATAGTTTCTCTATAATATTGGGTTTTATAAATATGACGCACGTTGTATTATGCAACATTATTGAAAATAAATTGGTTAAGATTGAAAAAAATTAATTTTTTTTTGAAAATATTAAATAATAATGCATACAAATATTTGAAAATCAATGAAAATCGACGAAATAAGGACCTTTTCTAAACAATTAACGAAATATGTAACATGTGCATTTTTAATTTTCAATTTTTTAAACTCAACATTGTATAGCTCAGATTTCTAGCTTATTGGTCTGCTATAAATCTAGAGCATAAAAAATATAACATGCAACTCCTATATAACTTCCAAACCCTAGTAATAACTATATAGTATATATACATTGATTTTATTTATTATTTATTTATTTTATTTTATTATTGAGTGTTGTTAATCTTTATTTATTTATTTTATTTTGTTTTATTGTTTAATAACTATTGATTTGTTCTAATTCACGAGTATATAGTGTTGTTCGTGTGTGGTAAATGTTGGTATAAAATCAAGGAACCAAATTCCAACGTCATTCTAAAATCATTTTCTTGTATCTATGTAAGTTTAAATAATATTATTTATTGAGTATTTTAGAATAATTAAAAAAAAAAAAAAAAAAATACAGACATACCTACTTCCCATCACATGGAATATTCTTCGCTCTTCGAGTGTGGGATATTCTTGGTAGGTAGGTGAACTGAATATCAAAAGAAACGATAAATCATTTTTTTTTTTTTTTCAATATAACTTTCTGAGCGGAGCTTTAATTGATATATACGATAATAATAATAATAATAATAATAATTGTCGATTAGATTATCATTTGGTAAATATTATTTTTGTTGAATACTAGATAATTATGTGTATGTGTGTGTGTGTGTGTGTGTGTGTCAGTGGCGAATTTAGGAATTTTTCATGGGAGGAGTCCAAAAATTTTTCCCAACACAAAGCTTTCTCTTCTACTATTCCCAACAACACATTATAAGTCTTAAGACTTAAGACTACAATTGAAATTGTATAAATTGTATTGTTAATAATTACATTTCATGAAAATAAACATTATTGAATTTCATTATTAGTTATTTTTGAAGGTAAAATTATTTTACAACATTAATAATACAAAATCTGATTTTAGAAATAAGCTTAAACAAATGAATTCATTGAGCCTTCGTTTCAGAAAATGTTGCCACTGGTAGAAAAACATGGTAGAGTTTATGAAATTTTATTGTTTTAAGTATTTTTACTCAAATTTGAGATTTTTTTTCTTCATTTTGAAATAACTTTTGACGATTTCAATAAATTCCATCTCTAAAATATCAACTAGAGCTTATTTCTGATCTAAAAGTTTGCCGAGTGAAACTTTTGGACAACTCATTCTACGAAAGTGTAATAATAATAATAAAAACAATATTTAAAATCTTATATTATTAGATAATAGATATCATTAGGGTCAACGGACCCCATGAACCCCTCCCGTAAATACGCCACTGGTGTGTGTCAGGTAATAAATGTCAAACAACAATTTATTTATTTTGTATAAATTCATAAATCATCGACCTTCCCTTTAATTGTCATCATTTTGGTGTTTTTACGGGAATATTTGGGGGGGGGTAGCCATTCATACGCTTAGAAAAAGCATTGAGAATTATGAAAAATTACATTCCAAAAACTATATGGATGAAATTTCCGATCTGTTTCGACCTGAAATCGTGCATACGGAGGGGGAAAAACACAGATTTGTGAAACCAAAATTTTCCGCCCCGCTCAGAATCTAAAAAAAAAATTTAGTAAAATATTATTTATTCGTAATTTACGAGTATCCTGAATATGTCGATGGATTGTAAATTTAACAATTTTATCCAGCACGCATTAAGGAATAAATTATCGAGAAAGGAATCAAAAATCAATAAAACTCATTGGTTGTGCTATGCGGACGATAAGTTTACGGAAGCTGAAATTTCCGACGTACGCTCTGCTCTTAATGTTATGTATTTATTTATTCCACTTCCGTTCTTCTGGGCTTTATTCGATCAACAAGTGAGAAAATTATTAGTATTTTTATTATTATTTTACGCGTTTTTCAAAATAATTATAATAATGGCTAAACTAGAAATTAAATATAGTTTATCATTGCTTTAGAATTTAAATTCACACAAGCCCACTACAGTCGTGAGTCATTTGTAGTAAGAGTCTATACCCGATTAACAATTTAACGATTGTAACTATACAAGTGTATAAATTAAAACTAATATACCAGTAAATATTTTTAACTATGATTTTTTTGTAAATTTATAAACGAAGTAAGTAGTAAAAATATGTAGTTATTTCCAAAATGGCCAACATTGTATTGCTGAAAATGTCCACAAATAGGTAAGTATCCACTTCGGGGGGAGGGGGACTAACTTCATTGTTATTGAATAGGAGACGGATTTATATGCAAATGCATATATATATATATATATATGTATATATGTTTGAATAAGCTTTAGACTCACATACATATGTGAAACTTCGTTATCCAAAATGACACATTTAAATAATAAATATTGTTCAAGATTAATCTTCACCTTGAAGACACTGTGTACATTAGTTGTTCTCCAAAAGTACAAATTTTGAAAACTGGCTCAGGACAAGAAATATTATTTTTCGTTAAAAATCTCAAATTTGATATTAAAATTTGTATGGAACTTATTAATTGTATTTTATTAAATAATTTATCTTAAACGGTTTAAAATGTGTTTTTATTTAAAACTTTTAATAAAAAAAAAAAAATAATAAAAAATAAAAAAATAGGTGCATATTTTATTAACTAATATGTACGTATTTAAGTTTTTTCTTTGGCCGCAAATTTTTTTTTCAATTTATTAACTAACACACATAGAATTCGCGCTATATGTAAAAAATTTTCCCTATAATATTTTTAACTAAATTAGTAAAAAATTTTTTTTGGTTAGTTTTTATAATCATTATCTTATCTTAAACAATCAATAATATATTTTAGTAAAGTCAATGAATATTGTTAAGAATTTCAAAAGTATATACGTCTTATTCATAACATTTTACGTTTTGGTCTATTAATGTGCCATAATCGTATTTTCCACGAAATTTACAGGGTTCTCGTTGGACGTTTCAAGCCACTCTGATGAATGGCAAAATTGATTTTCTCGATTGGACAATAAAGCCCGATCAGATGCAAGTGATCAATCCGATAATTATTATGTTATTCATTCCGCTTTTCGAAATTGTAGTCTATCCGATACTGGCGAAAATAGGAATTCGAAAACAATTACAAAAAATTGCTTTTGGTGGCTTTCTCGCAGCGCTCGCTTTTGTTCTATCGGCTTTACTACAAAACAATATTATTGTGAGTATTTTTTTTTTCCAACACTATCACGGTTATTATTAATGATTACCCGCCAAACCGCGATATATCTTATGTATACACCAAACCTGTATGCCTGTATATCATGAAATTTACAGCTGAAATATTATTATCAATTATCATATTATTATACAATATTTACTTAAAGAATAATTTTTATATTATATAAATTGAAAAGCCAGCAGCATTCGTCCCGAATGAAAATTTCTAATTAATGAATTAATTGGGGATAAACGAGAATTGAAAAGGAGATATTTATATGTCGAATAAAGAATATTCTAAAGAAGAGTCGAAAGTGTGTTTTGATGTGCAAAATGATAGTTTTTAAAAAAAGTGTGTGACAAATATGACAATCAAACTCATTAATACGAATAACATAAAAAAAGGAAATAATTAAAAGATAATTGAAAGGAAGCAAAAAAAAAAAGATTGTTACTAAGACTGAGGCGAGAAAATGGACGGGTTTTCAAGGAGATCATATATGTCTTGGATCGAGGGTGTTGCGGTATTTCCAAAAAAAAAAAAATGATTGTGTGCCAAAATGTAATTAGCATATTTAGAGAAGACCATAAAGTGTGATTATGATATAATATAAACTACCTCAATTGAATTTTAGTGAGAATATTCCGAAGGAAAAGAGTGAAAGTACAGTGCATTTTATTATTTTGGAACTTATTTTATAAAAAAAATTAAAATTATAGTTCAAATTAAATACAATTTTGATTAGTAATAGCAGCGGATAACATAAAAAAATTTTAATTACTCAGTAGAGTTCCATTAAAGAGAAAACCTTGTCGCTTCCTAATCAAATTGCAATTTCAAAAAACGTCGTTTATAAATTGTATTTATTTTTTTCTTACGTCAGGGTAAAGAAATTCAAATACTCGATGGTGTAGCTCAACTGAGAGTGTACAACGGATTTAAATGTAACGTGTCAATGTATTCGCCAAACTTCAAAACATCGTCTGTTCATAATTTAAGCGCAATGGAAGTGTTAAAGTTAGACTATACACGGCCGATTTCCAAAGAAATTACGTTTCCAATCGATATTGTCTTTGACGAAACGTGTTCGTTGAATTTATCAAATCGTAATAATGGAAAAAGAAATGTGACCGTAGTAGAAGGAAAGGTTAGTGTAAATAAATACAAATTTCAAAATAGTTCGTTGTTCTCCATTTGAATATTACAAATAGATGTATTGTAATCTATTTCAGTCGATTTCGTATTTTTTGACTCGCAATCACGAGAAAGACGATTTCGATTTAAAACGAATCGGTTACGTGGATGACTTGACTAAACCCAAAAATAGCAATGCAGCTTTAAGGTGAACGGATTTTTTTGTTATAAATTTAAATCAAAATAAAAATGTCGTTTGCTACATTGTTGTATCTATAGAATATTGAACAGCGAAGATATGCATGATAACAATATAACACTTCGTGATATTGAAAATAAAAACAGTAAAATTGACATTATGTTAAAAACTTTGGCAGAAAATACATATTATGTGCCTAAAGGAAAGTAAGTTACAAGTTTATTTTCTTTCTATTGTCTAGACAATAGAAAATAACAATTTAAAATAGTTTTTTACACATAAATATATGAATATCGTATACGATTTCATTTATTAAAACATCTCGGATTAACAAACTGCAATTTCAGCTGAATTCCATCTTGTCACTCCATTATTTAAGGTCCTTTTTTGTTCCTTAGACTTCACCTAATTCTCGAATTGGTGGTTCTGTTCTCTGGGATCCTTCCACTACTACTGTTGTTCGAAAGAGTTCATAAAAGATTCTCACACCATTCTGTATATGTTAACTTATAATATACTTATATTCCCCTCGTGACTTCTCTCTCCTATCCTGCAAATTATTTCCCTAGATAGTCTAGCTGACCGTAGATATTTGGCTAGTATCTCTTTTTTTTTTTTTTATAAAACTTCTCTCTTCTAAGATCAACAATCCCAAATTATCATCTCGTGTTTCTCTAAACGTCCCTAACTCCCTCGCCATTGTACTTCTTCTTCTTCTCTTCCTTTTCCTTATACCATTCTCTTCAAATCATTTTCTCAATTCTCCTATTATTCGTATTGCAAACATTCTTATTTTTAATATTAGCCAACTTTGTTTTTGTAAATTTATTGCATACCTTCAATTATTGTAAATTCTATTATTATGCTCTTATTTAGTCATATTACTGGTTTTCTTGTTTTTGATAATTTATAGATTTTTTTTGTACCATTTTTAATTTATTGTACTGGGTTCATCCCCTCGCAATGTTATAAAATATAAAAATTAAAAAAAAAAAAAAAAGCAAAGTTAAATAAAGTTAAGCGAAAATAAGACACTTTTTCATCATAGGTATTCTTCGCTCCTCGGGTCAGATACTCATGTGGGTGGGTGTGTGTTGAATTTTAAAAATACGATTAACCATTTGTTCAATAAATGGTTAATCTGAGCAAAGGAAGTTAATAATATAAAAAAAAAAGGATAATAGTCATCATTTTCAACACACCCACCAAGAGTGTCTGACCCGAGGAGCGAAGAATACCCATGGTGCGAAGTACGACCAGCTTTCTATACTATATTATACTACTCTCTTCTATACTGTACTGTACTTATCTTTACTTGAATTGGCTTAAATTGACTTGACTTTACATTACATTTCGTTACTTAACTTAACTTTTTTTTTATCCAGTAAATGAAGAAAAGAAAAAAAAAATAATGAGACAAAAAGTGTTAAAATTTTTCAAAATAAATATTTCTCATATTTTAATTTAGATTTTGAGTTTAATAGAGATATCCCTCTATAATTACTACACTCTGTTTTATCACTGTTCTTATAGAGTTGTATAATTACTGCTTCATTTCAAGTGTCTGACAGTTTTCATAAATACATTTAAAATTAAAAAATGATTCTATTTGGCATCCATTTTTATTCAGTACAATATTATTATACAGTTTACGATTGGACTTTGGACTATTTATACAAAATACATAAATTATTGTAATTTATTGTCAATGCCGTCAATTATTACTAAGGATTATATTATTTTTTTAGGTACGAAGTGTTTTTACAAGACAAATCACTTTTTGATTTAAATTTGTCGCCATTTAGTATTAACACACTCGTTTTACAACGTGATTCTGGTAAAATAGTAAGTAGACATTTAGTAATTTACATTGATTTAAGTCGATATTATTTCAACTTGTACTTAAATTACACTTTACCATAATATTACAATCAAATCTATTCTTGAAAATCGTATAATAAATAGATAATAAAGCTTATTTAAAAGTGTTAATTGATGCAAAATTGTTATAATTAAATCTATAGATTTATTTGTTTAAAATCACATTATTTCAGAATATTTATATACTTACTGAACAGAATATTTGATTTTATACCCATTAGTAAACCTATTCACGTCTAAAAGTGACTATAATCTATAATTATGTCTATAATCCATCATTTAATCGAGTTATTCGATATCCTTATAATTAAGGTTAAATAATGAATGTGTTTTATTATATTAGAAATATGGGTAATGTTTTTGTTTTTTTTTATCCACTTAACAATTGTATAAAGAAACTATTGTCTCATACGATTTTATAGGATCTTTGAAAAATTCTGGGGGGGGGCTAAAGTCTCCCTAAGCCTCCGTCTAGTTAAGCCTGTGCGTGTCATGATGTAATATTTTGTCAACTTATTTGCTTAAAACGAAAGTCAATATTTTTTAATTGTATTGAGCTTTAAGAGGAACATTGTGATATATACCTAACTTACAGAATTCGAGGTTTGAAGTCATAAACAGTTATAACCGTATTCATTTACTTTGGCAATTACCTCAAATCATTGTAATGTCTGCTGCAGAAATTATGTTTTCGATTACAGCGATAGAATTTGCATTTACTCAAGTAAAGTATATTAATTTTTATCGTTTTTATATCATAAGGACATGCACATATTGTCTTTTTTTTTTTTCAAAGGCTCCTTTGAGTATGAAATCATTATTGTCATCGGCTAAATATTTGACAGTATCTTTTGGAAATCTAATAGTAGTGATCGTGTCTGAAGTGCAATTTTTCGAAAATCAAGTATGATAAAATAATTACTATACTATAATATGTACATCGTATTTATTTTAAACGAAAATGTTTCTTTGTTTTTAGACCTATGAATATTTGCTTTTTGCCATATTGATGGTATTCGATATGCTAATATTTATTTTAATGAGCTATAAGTACAAATACAAAACGTTCACTGACGTTGAAGATGTGCCGCCTACTACTTCGTGTAATGATCAAAAATAAAGTGATATTATATAAATAATGTATTATAATTAGTACAATTTTGTTTCAAATAAATTACTTTAAATAAAATATTTAAAAAAAAAATTATTGGAACTTCGATAGGGATTTATTTATATTTATATATTTATAGATTATACTAATTATATTACTCTTAACAATTTTAGTATAAAATAAAATGTTTATTGTTTAGGTTGTGAAATTTTAACAGGTGTTGCATAAAGTAAAACTAGATAAAACAAATAATTTGTACCTAATAAAACCAGATAACAATTACCTATACATAATATTATATATACGTATAAATCACTTAAAAGGATTAGTTTTATAATTCTCACAGTTAAAATCTAGTCTATAGGTAAATATTTAGTAAACATTATCGACTTTCGATAGGTGTCTAACACATACAATTAGATAATTTTTAACTGAAAATAATATATAGGTAATGAATGGTAAATGCGTTTTTAAACTTGAATATCTATTCAAAAACGTATTGTTTCAACATTAGACACGTGCAATAATGATATTTAGGTACCCACTGCATGATTAAATGCATTTGTATCAAGTTGAAAATTATGAAAAAAAAACCCTTGAATAAACAATTTTTCTGAGAGTAAAACGGTAAGATACTATATACGGGTAAATAATGTACCTACTCACTACTTCGCCACCATCATCAATATTTTCGATATTCATTATTATTATTATTATTATTATTACAATTTTTTTTTTTTTTTGATTCTGAGTGGAGTGAAAAAATTCATTTTTACAAAGATGTATATTTATTTTTATTCTTTTTCTTATATGTACACATTTTTGTATAGAAATCCTTGTCCATATGTTTCGAACAGCAACTTTTGAATCACAATTTGCCTTAAGATGGTATTTTTGAGGGGTCCTTTTAGACAATTCTCAATAGCTTTTTCAAAATTTAGGAAAAATTACAAAAAAAATCGACAAAAAGGCTTCAGAAATTATAGTTTTTTAATCCAAACTTTAAGAAAATTTAAATATAGATAGAAAATAATATGAGAAATAGTTTTGTGCAAAAAAATTTTGAAAATGTCAAAGAAAAATGTTTGGAAATTTTTTTCTAACACTTTTTTTCTCATCAAAATTCGAGTGAGGATTAGTTATTGTATACATAAAAAGCCAGACATACTTCGCACGAAGGGTGTTCTTCGCACGACGAGTATTCTTCGCATCTCGGGTGTGAAGATCTTAGTGGGTGTATTAAATTTTAAAGAAACGATAAATATTTTCTTCAATAAGACGATTCCGAACGAAAGAAGTTAATAATATAAAGAACAATAATAGTCGTCATTTTCAACACACTCACCAAAAGCATCTGACCCGAAGAGCGAAGAATATCCATGATGCGAAGCATATGTCCGGCTTTCTTGTCTATTCTTTACTTTACTTTGCTTTTTTTTATCTTATATATAAAGGAGAAAAAAATTGTTAGAAAAATGTCCAAAATTTTTTTTCACATTTTCAAAATTTTCTTGCGCCAAAATCTTTCTTATATTATTTTCTATCTATGTTTAAATTTTCATAAAGTTCGGATCAAAAAATAATGGTTTTCGAGATGTTTTTGTCAAATTTTGGGTAGTTTTTTCCAAAAAAAAATGAAGAATTGAGAAATTCAAAAAATGACCTCTCTAAGGTACCAACTAGAGGCAAATCTGGTTTCAAAAAGTTACTTTTTAGAAACTTTTGGACAAGTAGATCTATACGAAAAAAGTGTATACAGAAAAAAAAAATAATAAATAAACATCTAATGTAAAAACACTAGCTTCTTCACTTCGTTCAGAATCTAAAATAAAGAAATAAATAAAAAAATACAATTGCTAGGGTATGCTAGGGTCCAAATAATTTGTGTAAGTGCCTTTGTGACTAATTTATTTCGCAACCAAATTGACTTACGACGACATAATAAATATGATATACATTCAATTTTCAAAAGTAATCACCGAGTTCTTTGCCGAGAATCTAAAATTCCAGTGCAACTATATTTTATTTATTTATTTACTGCAGTACGAAAGTTGTGGAGATATGCGTTTGAAATCTCGATCGGCAAGCATGGTCCATTTTTGCAAACCTAATGACAACGCGATTTCTTCTTCTACCGATTCGTACGACGTGCTAGTCTTTTTTAGCCATTGATAAAATTCATCGGACCAATCGTTTTGACGCGGCCAATCGCATCGGAGAATCACAGCGTTACGACGTACGTGTAGAAATTTTAACGAATGACCGTAGTACGAAATCAATAACAGTGTACACGTGGATATTTTTTCTCTGACCATCTGTACGGGATTTCAAATACGTAATATATGAAATTAATATTTTTGTGCACGAGCAAATATTATTTAATATTTCAAAAAAAAAAATATCCCCTCACCAAAGTGTCTAGTTTGGGACAAAGTTGGACTAAAGAAACCAAACTCGTGTCGACGCGTTCTTTGAAAGACGACGGCTGATAGAATTTCGGTAGTTCCAAGTGTCCGAACGTAGACAAACGATCGGCATACAGTTCAATCACTTTATTTAAAATTTCAGCACTCATCTGTTTTACAAATTATTACAAATACGTATTATACACAATTCATTTCATGTCATTGTACTGCACACTGCAGGATATTATTTAATGATGATTACGGAATGATAAAATGTTGTGAATTAACAAAATTAAATAGCATAGTACGTTTCTTTATTTTTTTTTAAACACTATCTCTTTATACCAATGGTAAATTAAAATCTGTTCATCTCAAATTGTCACCATCCATAGTCGAGTTAATTAATTAATAAATTCCGGTAAAATAATATGTGTTTAAGGAAAAATAATTTCTTACAATATATGTTATTTTATTGAGTAAAAATATCAATAATGCATTCAATTGAAGAGTGTGCCGAGATAGTTTTTTTTTTTTTTTTTTGTGATCCTTCCAATTCATTGATTCGAAATTCTAATCCAGGTAAACTATTGTAATAAAACATATGAATTAGGGACTAGAACAGGGGTCGACAACCTTTTCATAGGAAAAAGAGCCAATTTTCTAAGAAATTACAAAACCAAGTTGTTTAATAAGCCTCATTTGTTTGAGCAACTTTTTTTTTTTCTTTTTTTTTTTGTCATCCATATTTTCCATACTTGTTATTGAGTAATTACTTATGTCGTTATTGGGCGAGATACAAATACAAAGAAGAAGTCTGAAGAAAAATAATACATAATTTTATAATTAAAATTGTTAAAATAGAAAGAAAAAATATCTTGATGTTGATACCTATCCTAAAGAACCGTAGATTAATTTCAAAGAGCCGCAGGCGGCTCAAGAGCCGTAGGTTGCTGACTCCTGAACTAGAGTCATGCGTTTATTCCGATTTCAGTAAACAAAAAGGTCACAATACTATGTAAATAGATTGCTAAAGTACCAACTAGAGGCAAATCTGATTTCAAAAAGTTGCTGGTCTATACTTTTGAACAAGTATTCCTACACGAAAAAAAAAATAAAAATAAATGATCATCATTTTGTAAAAAACACTAGCTTCTTCACTTCGTTGAGAAACTAAAAAAAAAAAACGTACCTATATTACATTTTATTAAAATTACATTTCATTATTCCGGAATCATAAAAAGATAACTGTGCGTATAAAAACATTAAAATATGCATATTCTGCATAGATATCTGCGCACGTATAAAATTGCATTAGTCATATTTTATTAAATAAACAAAATTAATTAAATTTTAACAAACCTGTGTGTTTGGTGATTTATAAATTATACTAAAAACGGGCGCACCGGGTTGCCATAAAAGCTGTCGGTCTCTGGTGGATTCTACCCTAAGATGAACTTTTAACGCAGTGTTTGCCGTAGCGCAACGTTGCCAGTCAAAAAAGTTCATCGGTTCGATGTCAACGGGCGTGTAACGATTTTGAAGAATGTGCAAGTGTCGCAGTCTTATTTGACTCAGCATTAGCAACAAATCACTTCCCAAATTCTGAGGGCAAATCACTAATATCTGCGTTCACACGTGAACGTTTATATTGTAATTAATAGGTGCATTACCGTCGTGGAATAAAAATAATTTTCAAAATTAGTATATCGAAAAACCCGTATAAAACTACCTGTAAATTAATAAAAACCCCGGGATGAAGTATCTGGCACACGTGTTTAGTGGTGTTTATCAACACCAACGTCTTCAACGTGGTACAACAATAGAAACAAACTTGGTCCAACAATGTCTGTGCATCATCGTTGTCCAACATTAGATCTATCAATTCCAACCTCTGGAGTGACGGCAAGTTGCCCATTAAGCGCTTTAGGGCTTCCAAAAGCTTACCTAAGTTCAACTATGAATCGTTAACTCGTTTATGGAAAATAATAATACAATATTAAAAAGATGATATTATACGTAGCGTACGCAAGATTTTTCAAGGGAGAAGCTAAAGGAAAAAATTCATATTTTGAAAATTATAACAAACAGAACACAAAAAAAGGTCAGTCATTCAATACCGATTTGGAATATCATTACAAGAATATCCTAGCATTATAAACTACATTATTTAAAAAATAAAACGTGTACAGACACTTCATTTTTTTAGGTATAAAAACCAAATATAATTTTGAAATTTGGGAAACACAACATGCATATAAAAACAGGGGATGTTAGTTCTGTTCCATATTAATATTTCCTGGGACCAATAGATATTTATTTCAAATGCTTGATTGACATATAACAATTCGTTATTGTAAATAAAAAATATTTTTGGGATACATTTATGATTTTGTGCATAAAAAACATGTTCTCTTAATACGTATGGTAGAATGGAATATTTAGTCTAATGATTGATTTTCTCACACAAAAGTATTTTATAAACATTGAATAAAAAATAGAATTTTATTAAAATATAAATAAAATTGAAATTTTCAAAATACTCGAGATGTAATGGCAAATATTTTAAAAACAGTACTAAGGGCTTCCTATACAGAGTTATCAAAACAACTGGACCAAAAGATGAATCAAAAGGAAAAACTTGTATAAAACAGGACGTCACCCAAAACTCTTACACGATATAATATAAACTTATGATACGGGATATGCAGGAGTAGGGTCGGGTCTATACTCTTAACCCTTATTTTGCGTACGCCCGCCACTGGAAAAATTTAAAATAATTGTCAGAAGCAAGTACGATACCTCCCGTGCCGTACAACACGGATTCGTCTATGCGTGATGTCGCCATATTGCACGGGAACGTGTACTGTAAAGTGCTGATTCTCGATCCGACTCCGCGGCCGTGTTCCGCGTAAAACGATATCATGTTCATGAACTCGTACAAATTGTAGAAATTAGTGATCGGTTTGAATACCAGGACTTTAACGTAACTGCCGATGCACTGGAGGCACAACTGCACCCGTAAATGATCTAACATATACTGGAAAAAAAAAAAAACACCAAAATGGATTAAGTATAATATGTAATGTGAACGAACGTTTCAGCCCTTTCAGGCCAGGATTAAATAGAGGAGGCAGAGAGATATCATATTATGCTCCCTCATTAGGAATAATAAACAAGATGGTTACTCAACGCAAGTTTTCTGTGGGATATTTAAAAAATAAATGTCATAATCGTAGAACTGTTAATTAGGTACGTGTAAAAAAGCGGGACATACTTCGCACCATGGGTGTTTGTGTTGAATTTAGAAAGAAACGTTAAATAATTTCTTCGATAAAAAAAATTATGAGAGGAGCTTCAGTTTATTCGAGACAATTTTACTTAAAAATGATAATTTATTATTATTACAAAAAAAAATATATATTTTTTACTCAGCCAATTTTATATTCCTCTATTCACTGAGAAAAAAAAAATGTTTATGAGAAAAACAATTTTCACGTTATTATTAGAATTTGAAATCACTAAATGTAGGTAATAAGCATATTGTTTACAATAAAAACTGTTATAAATTAGTTCCCATCTTTTTTTTTTAAAAAACAGTTTTGAACATTTCATATAGAATAGTTAAAACTGCTGCACCTGGTTAGTCATATAAAACGTTCACCCTTACAACTGCCTTACCAATCACCCAACTTGTTCTAGAAACACGTGAGACTTTGGAAAGTCTTAATCCGGACTTAATACATCTAGGTCAAAATACATGTAAAGTTAAGTAACCAATACCTAATACGATATACCACGTATCTCACTTGTTAAGCGAGTCACGTGCGATTACCAAAACAAGCGTGCTTACTTGCCATCCAGAATAATAGTTGAATTTCCTCCTGGTAAGGGTCGTGTCATCGAAAACAAACGTATGCCATGAATATGGTAGATAAAAACCTGAATACCACGATTGGCACGTCGACGAAGCGTTATGCTTATCCCCGGGGCTTAAATAAGAAAAAATATTCTCAAGCAACAAATCTGGTAGATCATTCCAATCCCCTTTGTATTTGACGACCACCTTTTTACCATTCCTTAACTTTCCTTCTAAAATAATATTAAGAAAACGTGTACTTTGAGTTGAGCTATTATTCACAGAAGCAATTTTACAAAGAAATGTAATTTAAAAAGAAAATATGATATATTATATACTAACTTGATTTTTTTCTGAGCGATTTATTGTTTTCTTTATTTTGCAAATCCATATTCAACTAACTAATGTGAATACGTTTTAAACACCAGTTGGAAGAAAAATACACACTACTCTCAATCGGGCCAACAATTAATTTTGGCACTTGATCAGCGTATTCATGATTGCCGGGTTGTCTATATTTAACACCAGCATCCATACGTCTTAGCTGTCTTTGTATAAAATACAATTGAATATATTCAAACACACCTACTACTACTTAGCAAGTAAATAGATAAAACTAAGTAAATATTAAAGATGTTTTATATACGATTAAAATTAATGAGATCGTCTAGATCAATGTAACATTAAAAAATATTAGATTAAGTTGAAAACATATTATGTAAATTATAGGAAATAATACAAAAAAGCCGGACATACTTCGCACGATGGGTGTACTTCGCACGACGGGTGGTATTCTCTTGACGGGCGTATTAAATTTTAAAGAAACGATAAATCATTTCTTCAGTAAAACGATTCT
>JAIPRM010007871.1:0-16609 GCA_025469315.1 Stegophylla sp. TES_Ste_2020 | reverse complement strand
TATGAAAATTTAAACATAGATAGAAAATCCTATAAAAAAGATTTTGGTGCAAGAAAATTTAGAAAATGTGAAAAAAAATTTTGGACATTTTTTGAAAATTTTTTTTTTTTATTAACTTCCTTCGTTCAGAATCGTTTTACTGAAAAAATGATTTATCGTTTCTTTAAAATTTAATACGCCCGTCAAGAGAATACCACCCGTCGTGCGAAGTACGCCCATCGTGCGAAGTATGTCCGGCTTTTTTTTTGTTTTATGATCATTTTTCGTCGTTCGTGCAGAATCCGTGCAGTGTTCAAAACGAATCCAATTTTTATTTGCCACAAAATATTGGTGATTAGATTCAGGAAGTATCTTATTTAGTGATCTATGCTGTTATAAGCTGATAAAATCAAAATCTAATAATAATAAATCGGTATTGTTGATAATGTCGTAATAAAAATTTCTGTTCGTTCCACAGCTGGACACTGTGTCGTTAAAAGTCTTTTGAGTAGTTGCCACATAATAATATATTATAACGTCGCTAGTCGTACTCAACACATTTACAAGCGCGCTCTCTCTCTCTCTCTTTCTCTTTCTCTCACACACACATGTGCGGTCACGTCCAAATATAACTTCAGATCTACTGCACATTGTAGGTACGGGGTCAAAGATGGACGAGAGACGTTATTTAACGCACTGGAAAACGAATTTGGAGACATTAAAACTATCTTATAATAGTATACAGTGTGCTCCACGAGTCACTGCAACACGAAGAAATTCCGATTAAATCGAAGTAAAGAAAAGTATAGGCAAGAGAGCCTGACATACTTCACTCTTCGTGTCACGTACTCTTGGTGGGTGTGTAGGATTTTAAAGAAGCGATAAATCATTTCTTCGACAAGACGATTCTGAACAAAGGAAGTTAATAATAAAAAAAAATAGTAATAGTGGTCATTTTCAACACATCCACCAAGAGTATCTGACCTGAAAAGCGAAGAATATCCGTGGTGCGAAGTATGTCCGGCTTTCTTGTCTATAATTATCTAATAAATAAAGATAAGGGGAAAAAAATAATGAGAAAAAAATGTGTAAGAAAAATGTCCAAATTTTTTTTTCACGTTTTAAAATTTTCCTTGCACCAAAATGTTTCTCATATTATCTTTTTTTTTTTTTTTAATTTTCATAAAGTTTGGATTAAAAAATGATGGTTTACGAGTTTTTTTTGTTAAATTTTGAGTAGTTTTAAAAAAAAAAAAAAAAAAAAAAAATTAAAGAATTGAGAGATTCAAAAAATGACCTCTCTAAAATAACAACCAGAAGCAAATGTGGTTTCAAAAAGCTGCTGATCGAGACTTTTGGACAAGTAGATCTATACGAAAATGTGTACACAGAAAAAAAAACATCATTTTAAAAACACTCGCTTCTTTACTTCGTTCAGAATCGAAAAAATTGTTCTAAAATGTTTACACAACAATATGAAATCAGGGATATTTATTTTAGAATTAATTTATAATATAGTGATCTATAATATGTATTATTATATACTTTCAATTTTAACAAAACATTAATAATATGTATTATACGTGCTTTATTTCGGCCCCATGCGCCTTGGTCGCGTTTAAAAATATTAAATTTTTTTTAATTTTCAAATCCCCTTATTTTCGAGCACGTGTTCCCGGCCTATGAATCATAGATTATGTATATATATATATATATATATATATATATGTATATTGTAGAACATTAATAAACACGATTCGCTCGCGTGAAACTTCTCATTTTCGCCTCTAGCTCATACGTGTAACACGTTGTCGCGTCAGCTGTCGTCCCGCTACATAAAACATTACTAATCGTTGGCAGTTTATTCTTTTTGCCCGTCTAAACGGTCCGTTCTTTTTTCATTTAGATTCTGAGCGAAGTGAAGAAGCTAGTGTTTTTACAATGATGTTTATTTTTTTATTATTATTATTTTCTTTTTTCTGTGTACAACTTTTCGTATAAAAATACTTGTCCAAAAGTTTCGATCAATTACTTTTTGAAACCCGATTCGCCCCTAGATTGTACTTTAAAGAGGTCATTTTTTGAATTTCTCAATTCTTCAATGTTAATTTTTGGAAAAAACTACCCAAAATTTGACAAAAACTACTCGAAAACCATCATTTTTTGATCAGAATTTTATGAAAATTTAAACATAGATAGAAAATCCTATAAAAAATTTAGAAAATGTGAAAAAAAATTTTGGACAATTTTCGAACATTTTTTTTTTCTTTTATTATTAACTTCCTTCGTTCAGAATCGTTTTACTGAAGAAATGATTTATGGTTTCTTTAAAATTTAAAACGCCCGTCAAGAGAATACCACCCGTCGTGCGAAGTATGTCCGGCTTTTTTTCTTTTCCTGCACGACAAATTCGTAGAGCATTGCACTTATTCAAACAAATAACATTACCTCGCCACCTCTTTAGCCTGGAGGAGGGTTCATGAACTACAACTAGGGTTTGTGCTAGAAGTATTTCCCTATTCGTTTGAAATAAAATATAACAGAACGCTATGGAAGTGGTGTGTAGTACAACAATTTCAATTATGAAAATTATGAATGCTATAAGTAATGTGTAATAAATGTACTTATTTCAAGTTTTTCTATTTTTTTTTACATAAGAATATATTATATTTTATTTCGACGCAGGCCACTTACCTAATCCAGATTTTTCCAATAGTTTTTTTTTGTTTAAAATTCGTTTTCGATAGAATTAAAATAAAAATTAATTCAATTACCTCGCTTGTTTTTGTTTGTTATCTTGTCTACTTGTCACGTTGGAAATTGACCCTCAAGGAAATCTCTTGGAAAATTCATAAATAATCAAAAAGCTTTTTTTTAATGGTTCTTGGGTAAGTTTCTTAAAGTCAGCATTTTTTTTTATATATAAAAAGAATAAAGATGTGGGTTTAAAAATAAAAACAAAATAATTTAATGATTCTGATAGTAATCGAAAATATAATATATTCAATACTATTACAAAAATGTCTAGTACTTTATTGCGTGGAAAAAATGTTGATATATTAGGTAACTCTTTTTTTTCCTATTTTAAATAATTTTTTATTTTCAAATAAATTATTTTAATATGCTATTGCCGGATAAAAATTTTAGGTAATTATTTAATGCAGATTTTGTGTGTGACTCTGTTGGCCAATTAGCCAAATTTAACGTTTGACTTTCGTTGTTGTGTTCGTTATAGAAATTGGAAACGGTTACGAAAAGTGACCACCGAATATGGACCAATCAAAATCACCTGTACAGTGTTTTTTTTTCCCCACGAATTTCCGTATTTGGTGAAGCTAGTGTAGTTGACATCTTTAATAGCACTTTCTTAACAGTATGTACCAGAAACGGCGTTGGCGGTGGAGACGAGGGGGACAAATAACAACACGTGCTCGATCACACACACATACACACACACACACACACACACACACACACACACATTTGCACTCTTGTCCGTATTATAAAGGCGTCACTTATATATTTTTCGATTCTGTGTACAGCGAAGAAGCTAGTGATTTTTTTTTTTTTTACAATGGCTTTTATTTTTATTTTTTCATTGAAAACTTTTCGTTAGGGAAATATTTGACTAAAAGTTTCGACCTGTAAATTTTTTTAGCAAGAATATTGTTCTAGATGGTACTTAAGAGAGGTCGTTCTTCAAAATGATATAAAAACGCCTTTAAAACGTTTTCTTTATGGTAGAATAAATTATTAAAAAAAAAAATTATTATTATTCAGGAGAAATTAATATTGTATGTTGGCTGAAATTAAATTTGTCTAGATAACGAAATCTGTCATTTGAGCAGTAAACATTAGATAACAGGCACAGTAGTTATCTAGATGAGATGATAATAGATGAGTATTTTTTTTTTTTTATCTAGATAAGTCTCAATACGGGTGACGCTTTATCACCAGTAGCACCGGTAAACCTATTTTTTATAATTTTCAGCATCACCAAGCACTACGGCGGCGGCACCAAAATTGCAAAAATTCAAGTTACATGAAAATTTCACATACAATCTAATGGTGACAATATTTTTTTGATTATCATGAAAACTATATTTTTTATATTTTTATCTGACACACTTATCAGAAATTTCATATAGATTTTTATGTTTTTTTTTCCATTCTGCATTTAAGTACATTAAGAATATACTTATATTTTCAATATAAAATAATATTTTGTTTTTGTATGTCTGGCAGATAGTTATTTTTGACACAATTATCGAAATGATATCGTATTGTTGTTTCAATCAATTATTTCCTCGGTGTCGCCCTACGACATTTTCCACTAGGTTTGTTTTTACACTGATTAGCCTTATCGACTGTGGGCGAAAATCAAACCTACTCTGTCTATCGAATCTCTCATCGAGAAAAAACAACGTTCAAGACTTAAAATAGTTGAAAGGACTGGTAGCCATTGTTGGGTCACATTCATTTTATTTGTATTGCGTATACACTGAAATGTATATATATATATATATATATATATATATATATATATATAAGAGTATTAGATAAATATAAATTTGAAATAATTACATCATTAGCAAAGAACTCATTTTGGTTAGATTTGACGAGGTCCAAGATTTAAAACTCTCTGGGACGGTACCTCTCCAATTTGACAATGGGCACAAGGGTGTAATTTTGGAGAAATGTGAGCAGAGCTGCGCATGATTTCAAACCTTTTATATTCTCGAAATCGATTTAAGCAGAATTTTAATTTTCCAAATCACACTTACAAAGAATTTTGGTTTGATCGAAAAAATAAAAAATAAATAAAATAATTAGGATGATTTCAATTTTTGAGTAAAGACAGTTTTTAACAATTGACAAAAAGCCATTTAAGTCCATTTGTTAATTTAATGGAATATTAACATGGATAATGCAATATTAATTATATTTATATATATATATATATAATATTGATAAAAATTATTTTTAAAAAACCTAAAATTATTTAAATTCAAGGATTTTAAACTATCCGGATCTAGGATTTTGAAAATGTTTCACGCAATGCCTTCGGATTTGGAGTTTCAAAATCGATTCCTTAAGGGGTTTTCTCAACTCTCGATTTGGGCTCCTACCCAATCCAGTGAGCTGTATTATTATTTCCAGTGAGAATGTACATAAATTATTATTATCCATATTATTTTTAATTTATGTATTATTTCTTATGTATTCTAAATTTTTGAAAAATAACTGATAATGGCGTATATGAAATAATATGTACTGTCAAAATACATCGAGAAGGAAATTTTGTTCCTTGAAGAATATTAATTGATTAATTAATGATATGAAGGATTCACACGTCTAAATGTGCGAGAATTTAAAAATCCTTTTAGTATAGATTTTTATGTAATTATTCCGAAACTGCTATTGCTAAAGATATAAAAAATTTTACTTAAACCAATAAAATTCGTCTTGACGTTTCACGCGTTCTCCGAAGAACTCGATTAAACCGACTTAAATAAATTTAATAATACAATTTATTCCAACGAGCTCCGTTTTAGGAATTGTTTTCCCGAACGCAATAATTAATTAACGTTGCTTCATTCGAACTTCAAACACAATCGATATCGCGAACCAGATGTACGAATCGTAAAAAGTCCGAAGGGCGTAGTAGTAGCGCAGACGGACGAACTTCCGGCACTAATATTTTACCGGGTTTTAATTATAATGACTTTGGCGTTAATAGTTATTTATCCGATTTAAACTGTTTTAATTTTGATGAGTTCTCGGAAGTTTTTTGAATCCCATCCAGGGGAGTGTACAAAGCCTGTCGCGACGTTTTTAATTTATAATTATTTCCATAAACTGCACCCAGCTGTGTAGGCCTCGAATTAAAATCCACTCCGACGACCTGTGGGATTAAGTCGAATTATGCGCTTGTTGCCTAAATTAAAACGGTCCGAACCGGGCTGCAACCATGTTGACCGTTTTTACAACCCGATCGATCACAGGGTTGCAGTCGAACAATAGGAACCAATAAAACAGCACTATTGAGTACCTCCACAAATAGGTGCCATCGTCGAATATTATTATTATTATTTAAAAATAAACAATATATTTGAACAAAAATATTTTTAAAAAAATGTTAAAAATTATAAAAATAAAACATGCGTAAAAGCGGTGCTTAAAACTGGTAACTGGATAAAAGCTTTTATTTTTGTAGTGCACTTAACGGTTACCGGTAATGGAAATAATTATTAAATGATTAATCTAAATAAAATTCTGATTTTCTATCTGTTCCTTTTATTTTTAACTTTCGAATCCGTAGATCGCTAGGAAAATCCTTTTCGACGTTAGTTACCTATAGTAATCTGCACCAGAGGTTCTCCATTTTGGGTCGCAAATAATTTTGAATGGGTCGTTAAAAATTTACAATGTTGACATAATATTTTAATTTCGGACTACCAATGTGAAATAATTTAAAAATAATAAATGTAACTTATTTTGTAAATTATTTCGTAAACAAGCTTATAAAATTTATCATTGGTTTTAAATAAATGAATAAGTACACGGAGAGTAATATTTTCATTTGGTGACGGTAATTGAAAAAATTAAGTGGGTACGGGATTGAAATTATTTTTAAAAAGGTCGCAAGAAATATTAGGTAAATAAATATCTTTGGTCGCCAACATACAAAGGTTGAGAACCGTTGATCTACACAGCATACTTAATACTTACACTGGTGGAAAACTAACAACACTGTACGGAATATTATTTTTTTCGTGCTCAACAGGTTGTCAAAAAGATTAACCGATAACGACCGTGCTCGATCGGGTATCACCGGTTTTAACTATTATTTTTTATTCTCGTTACTGTACTTAGATCGAAAAAGGAGGTATTTGAAAAAATGGATTTTTCCTTTGTTCAATTTTCCCTTTATTTTTTATTTTTTCACTTATTTTCCTTCCCGCTTATAGGCTCAAGACTGTTCACTTTTATTCAACTTTATCCCTAGGAAAACTGATTTGACATCTTATTGAAATGATAATATAATATAATTAAAAAAAAAATCATTTTAGACATTGTTAAATTGTTAAATATGCGTATGAAAATGAATGAAATATTCGCTTTTTTCCTATAATTTACCGAATATGAAAAATGTGCTTTTTCAATTTTCAATTTTAGATTCTGAACAAAGCTATTTATAGTGTTTTTATAATGACGTTTATTTTTCTACTTTCCTTTTTCCTATTTTTTTTTTTTATGTATGCACGTCTCCTTATAGAAATACTTGTCCATTAGTTTCGACCAGCAACTCTTTAAAACCGGATTAACCTCTAGATGGTACTTTAGAGAGGTAAATTTTCGAATTTCTTAAAATTTGAGAAAATTACCCAAAATTTGACCGAAAAACTCTGAAACTATCTTTTTTTCATTCCAATTCTTGTGACAATTCAAACATTGATGAACAATAATATGAGAAATATTTTTAAAATGTGAAAAAAAAAATGTTGGAAATTTTTTTTCGAACGTTTTTTAGATTCAGAGCGAAACGAAGAAGCTAGTGTTTTAACACTGATATTTATTATTATTCCTTTTTTTCCTGTAAACACATTTTCGTATGAAAATACTTGTCTAAAATATTGTCGATCAGCGACTTTTTGAAACCGGATTTACCTCTAGATGATACTTTAGAGAGATAATTTTTCGGATTTCTCATTTTTATTTTTTATTTTTTTGAACCCAAGTGCGATTCTACTAGAAGAAGAGTGCAACTCGATCTACGGACTTTTCTCCCAGATCCGCGTCACATCCACGTTCACTGCAGAATCTGCGCGATTATCGTTTTGTACGCTTTCAACACGACGACGTCGTATGCGTTACCGGATTAAAAGCCGGTTTATTTATAAGTCGTTTCGCATTTACATCTCGAGTTTTTCTTTTTAAGTATCTATAAACTAGACGCGCGTGACACCCACGCGTGTCCGGTCGTGTAATAATAATAATGTCATCGCGGCTCGCAATTTCATCGCGCGAACACGACTTTCACCGTCTGGACGGCAGTTTTTTTTTTTATTTTACTCCCCCTTTTTTTTTTCTAGACGACAAAAAAAAATAAATAAATAAAAATGCTAATAATTCGGTCGTTTACGACAGAGGACGGAAACCTTTATAATTATACGTGGTCTGTATTTTTATGGATTCGATGGTCTTATAAAAAAAAAAAAAGAAAGTTTTTTCTTATACCTAACCATTTAATATTTATCATTTTATATCTACCATTGATTAGTCTGTATTTTATAATTTGAAATTTCAAGTAATTAACGCGATAATTGATATTGAATTTCAGGAAACAATTTTTCCAGTATTAATCGAAAATCTTGTAGTATAATAAACTATAATATGGTTCGGGATTCTAATGACAAATGTGATCAATGAGATCATTCAATTCAGATTTTATTAAATTCACAGCAGGAAATTCTGATTCACAAAATTTGTGAATATTTAATATGCTTGTTTCCAAATAACGTGAAAATATCGAGAAAAAATTCCATAATTTTGAGAATTTTTCATGTGAACATAGTTTAAAAAAGCTTTTCAAAAGACAAATTTGCTTTCGATTGAATAAAACAATCTGCTTGCTCATAATGTAACTACGTTTGAAAATTGAGAAGTTATATTTTTTGATTTTTTTCCTTTTGCTCGGCTCCTAAGGGCCTTAACTTGATGTTAAATTTCCTCGAGACTTTTGTTGTCCAATACAAAACGAATCGTTCAAATCCGACTGATATTTTCACAGATTAGAGCGTTCTAACAAACTCTTCAGCTTTATTATAATATTATGTATATTTTATATACAACATGTATGTCTTATGCAGCACTCGCTTTTACATTTTTATTAAAATTGATATTATTGTTTCGATAAACCTTGTTCGGACTAACACTACGTACATTGTTAATAATAATAGGTAATTAGTTTCCCACGTTTTATCACGTGCATGCGAGTTCCGTACACCTGTTTATTTAATTGAAAGTTGAAATAATTTATTGCTATACAATATTTCTCAGTTATAAAGCGTATAATGTTACAGCTTTACTAACACAAGCTACAATTGAACGTCACGTTGCAAAAATAAATATATTTATCGACATAGCACAATATCCCTAGGCTTCATTATTATAAGTAGAGTTTGGAAATTTATACACTAAAAACTACAGACAATTAATATTTTATTATTATTACTACTTTTGGTCCTTTCTATCGAAAAATCCTGGTTGGACCCATAGTTATTATTCTTAATTTTCCCGAATATCGTTTAAACGCAATGGTAACTTTATGTTTGCGTTTTTCTTGCGGATAAGTGTGTAAAAAAAAAATTGCCACGAGGTCATAGAAAATTTTGCTCATCGCTACTGCAGCCTATGGTCTTGAGTACGGTTTATTATTCAGGTTATTTTTCTGTAAATTTTTATGTATTCAAATCCAAATTCGAACTAATAGTTTTCGAATTAATCAAATTTAAGTATTAAGGATACTAGTCTCTTGGACAAACATTTCAGTTATTAACGTATTAATTATTACGAGTCTAAGAATTAACAAGCTAACACCTAATTAGTTCATAATGTTGTAAAATATAAACTATTTGATTTTAGTTTTAGCAATTTTACTTAAAAATTATAAAGTTTGGTGTGATAAGACGTAAAAATTATTTATTGCTCTGCCAGTTTTATACTTTAACGTTAACTAAGAAAAGTGAAAGAAAAAATTGATAAAAATAAAGTTTAAAATTTTTTTTGTCACATTTTCTAAATTTTCTCGTGCCAAAATATTTCTCATACTATTGTTTATCTGTATTTAAATTTTCAGAAAGTTTTGATTACAAAAAAAAAAAAAAAAAAAAAAAAAATAGTGTCCGAGCGTTTTTTTTTTTTTTATCAAATGTCTGGTAGTATTTTTCCAAATTTCGAGAAAACTATTGAGAATTTCGAAAAATAACTTCACAAAAGTGTCATCTAGTCGTTGGTCGACCCTTTTCGGACGACAAGTATTTCCAAACGAAAAAGCGTGTTTACAGAAAAGAAAATAAACGTCATTTGTGGAACACCGGCTTCTTCGCTTCGTTCGGAATCTAAGAGGAAGTCACACGCCACTGAATCGTTGGCGGCCGGAAGACTGCGACGCGACCGCGATGCACTTCGGCGCACAGTGACGTCATTCGGTCGTACGCGAGGGCGAATGTGTTGCAGCAGTTACGTCGGGGCGGCACGTCGTCGTATTGTCGTCGCGGCGCGTTTCAAACGCCGAAACGAATGGGAAATTCGAATGGGAACCGATGACAAAAACGTGGACCGCAATGACGATGACGATGACAATACGCCGCGCGGCGTTACGTCGAATGTTATTGTTATTATTATTATTATTATTATTATTATTATTATTAATGTACTTAGTTTCAGTACGAGACAACAACGTATTTGTGTTGAACGAAATGGCAAAGGATTGAAAGACTACGGGCCGGCACACCGTGGCATTCGGGTGTCAGACCGGCAGGCGCGTCAATGATGTTTTCGAATAATTGTTATTAACTCAAGGTCTAAACCCTCCTCCCCCCTACCACCGTACCACGTGTGTGTGTGTGTGTGTGTGTGTGTGTGTGTGTGTGTGTGTGTGTGTGTGTGTGTGTGTGTGTGAATGACTTGTTGCTTGGAACTCGTTTCGTTGATTTCGTTAAATGTCCAGAAACTCATCGGGAATGTAGTATTTTGTATTTATCGCGTAAGGTTTTTAAATTCTATGAAATTTATTTCCTTTGGATAAAAATCGTCCATTGCAAATGTATGGAGAAAATCGAGGAAAATCTGCCAAAAACGTATTGTAAAAACGATAAAATTTATGACGTTAACGAGATTTTCATGAAATCGATTTTTCAAACTCAATAAATACTGTAAATTTGAAATTTACATTCGTTATCCTCAATAGTAATATAATTTGACTTTTTTTTTTTTGATCAAACTTAGTACTTTTTCAATAGTCCTGTGTATTGTGAGGTTTTATCTAATGAAATCCAAAAATCCTTAGTATTATTAGCATCGAAAATTGAACACACACACACACACACACACACACACCGACATGTGATCAAGACCTGAACACGACAATCGTTTTAGAGTTTACCGGACTTTGTGACTAAATATTCGATAGCGATTTAATGAAACTGATGACGTTTATTTTTTATATTTTCTAGCGCACAATCGACACCAAGAACGTGTCGGGCGGGTCGTTGCCATTCGATTTTCGCCAAGTTTCAGTAATAATCGAAGCGACTTGTATCTGTGTAGGGGTAGCATCCGGGAATTTTTTTTTTTTGGGGGGGGGGAACGGCTTCTAAGATATAATCATTTAGATAATAATAAATTACCTATTATTATGACAGTCATTTGTTATACGTATAGAGTATTCCATTTATCAAATAACTCGGCAATAATATTCAAAAAAAGAAAATTGCTGCGTTAATATTTTAATACAATCTGTACTTAACAATTTGTCAATATACTCAATATACAGTACTTATAGTTTTGCAATATAAAATGAAATTATAGTTAATTATAATTAATATTACGTGATTTATATATATATATAAATTTGAATATAATAGATGACTTAAAATAAATTTATAATCATAATATGAAATTACACTCACAACTTTATAATATTATTAATTAAAAATTTTAAAATGGAAATAATATTATAATTAAATTATAACATGAAATAAATAATTAGTTGTTCTTAATATCAATCTTAATGTTAATTATTTTATTTCAATTAATCCACTACTCGTATTTTATAAGAATTACATGTCGTTGCACCAAAGCTGAGCTAGAAATAAGAAAAATTTAAGTCGGTTAAATTGGTGCAAATATACTGAGACAATTTATATAATTTGTGGGCGTTGAAAAATATTTTTGAAGGAGGCCATGACTAAAAAAAAAAAAAAAGATTGAGAACCACTACTGTGTTAGACGTATTGACTTTCTGTAGACAACGCCTGTCCGAGATTTTTGGCAATAAATAATTATTATCGGGGTAGACATTTCGTTATGTTTCATTTACCGACATAAATCTATGGCGGCGTCACACCGTCGACAACAACAATTACGTGTAATAATTTACAGTTTATTTGGAAAAAGATAATAATAATAATAATAATAATAGACAGTGGAAACAATAAATTACTTTTATCCGTTTCTCCGTTTGCGCATTCAATTCAATAAGATTAAACGCCATTCGTACAATCGTCGCGCGATCGATACGCACTTATATTAATTAAAGTAGTCGTTATTTTTAGAAAAAAAAAAAAATAAATAAAAAATAACGTCTTCAAACTTTTGACCGTCCAAATCACTGAACTAAATATACATATAACGGTGTATAATTCTCCTATTATGTTAAATTGAGTTACCATAGTGACCGCCATATGCATTCCGTTTCATTTTTCATTTTTGGTTACCAACTTCATAAATGTGATAAAACCATTTTTTTTTTTTTTTTAGGGGGGGGTATAACATAATACTGTTGGTCATATAATAAATGTGAATTGATTACAATAGAGTAGAAATTATCTGGGAAATCATCATGATCTTTTGTGTTAGACTTAGATTTTTGTTTTTTGTAATCTAAAATCTTTATTACCTATTATTGATAATTACTGTCGACAATTATTTATATTTACAACACGCGTCTTAGTATACAGTTTACATTACCTGCCACTGAACTTTTTTACTAATTAAATTTATTATACATTTTGAAAAATTGCCAATCTTGTCAGCACCTTTATTTTATTTTCACCTATCATTACTGTATTAATTTATTTTTGTTTCATGAAATATTCTTATTCTTAAAAATGTGCATAGCGTTTATGCATAAGAATGGAATCATTGTAAATTATTACTGTTTGTTATTTTTGAATGAAAGTAGAAAAAAAATTAGCAGTTTTCTCTAACAAAAAGGCAATGTAGATGGTTTTTGATTAATTAAAAATTTCAAAAATTCATTTAAAAAAAAAAATTGTATTATCCTCGTGTACAATTTTTGTAAACCGTTTTGATTTTGTGCTAATAAAACCGTAACCAGGACCGACCTGTTATGTTACCTGGGTCCTTTGTTCGCCGGGAAGTACGCAAAAGGATGTTAAAAATCATGAAAATCTTTGAAAGGTTTTAACGATTCGACGTGACTTACGATTAGACTACGGTCTGATTCGATTTCAATATTCGTCCCCCGAACGCGGTATCATTAACTGTATAATTATTTTTCGCTTTGAACAAACGTAGTTTGTTGTCGTCGCGGCGTTTAAAGATACGAATTACGTGAGTTTCCAGAAAACCAAGACAATAAGATTATCTTTGCCCGCTCCGAGCGAATTAAAATACAATTATTCCGTTTGTAACGTGCGATTTATTCTGGAAACGCGTTCGGAGTGAACGGGAAAAGTCATTAATTTTTTTTTTTTTTTAAAGCACTCGTTCAATAGTTTTTTGCGTTCATCCGAAAATTATTATAAATAATTGCTTTTTCATGCTAAACTTCATTGTAAACGTTTTTCTGTAAAAATTAATTCACTAGTACCTATGTACTACACAGGGAAAAATAACTTCGAAATAATATGATTGAGTAACAAAATGACAAATTACCTACACTATGATAAAATTATGAATTTAGTGCATTCTATCTGATCAAATTGTTATAATTGTGTTGTTTCAAAAAAATAAATTTTAAGAAAAATATTTTAGAAAAAAATATTTAGGTAATAGATACACACCTATAAATTAAAACTGCGTTAAATTAATTTACTCGACATATTATTATTATTATTATTATTATGTGAATTGTAAATAATATTACATGTACAAATATTACTCGAACCGGTCCATTGCATCAATACAGTTACTGCTTTGATTATTTAATTGATGGAAACTGGATTAATAAAAACCGTAAACTCAAATAAATCTTAAGGAAAACCTAGGGAATAATGAAACAGCAATAAATTAAAAAAATAACATGTTGCTCGAAAGAACAGTTTTCGTCACATAATATCATAATTTTAATGGTATTTGATTTAAGATTCCGAGCGAAACGAAAAAGCTAGTGTTTTACAATTGATTTATTTTAGATTCTGAACGGAGTGAAGAAGCTTATGATTTTACAATGATATTTATTTTTTTTCTCTTTCTGGAAACACTTTTTCGTATAGAAATACTTGTCCAAAAGTTTCGATCAGTATCTATATATAGAACCGGATTCTTATGATATCAAAATATGCTATTTTCGGTATTTCCGTAAAATTGAAAATTACTCTTTGACATAACTTCTAAAATAATGCAGTTAGGGACTTAAAACTTTCACCAATTACTAAAAATAGTCACGAGAACATATCATAAAAACCTAACCTAACCCAAATGGTTGTTAGGTAATTTTTTTCGCCATTTTAAACCCGGCAGTCCGAATATTTTGCATTTTGCATTTTTTTTTTTTTTTTATATTATTAACTTCCTTTGTTCAGAATCGTTTTATTGGAAAAATGATTTATCGTTTCTTTAAAATGCAATACACACGATAAGAAAATGCCACCCGATGCGCGACGTGCGAAGTACAAACTTTTTTTATTTTCAAAATCATTTAAAGTCATTTATAGAATTTGGCTGAAATTTTTAAAAATTAACTTAAAAAATAATGACGAAAAACTGAAATTCTTAAACAAATTCGTCAGTTTATTAGAAAAACGAATAAAGCCCAACATAAAACGTAAAATTACGATATTTTAATGTACAGTATTCGTAAACTAAAGCAAAGTATAGATAAGGAAGCCGGACATAATTCACGACACGAGTATTCTACGCTCCTCTGGTCGGATACTCTCGGTGGTTGTGTTGAATTTTAAAGAAACGATTAATCATTCCTTCGATTATACGATTCCGAATGAAGTACCTATGTTAATAATAATAAAAAGAACAATAATCGTCGTCATTTTCAACACATACCCGTCAAGAGTATGTGACCAGAGGAGCGAAGCGTACCCGCGGTGCGAAGTATGTGCGGTTTTCTTGTCTATAAAATTAACTTAACACCGTAACACTTCAATTTTTTTTTTTTTTTTTAATTCTAATTGTGCCAAGGTCTCCGACTCGGAGGGAGACGAAACGATTTACTGAAAACTGATAGCTATATAAGCATAGGTTAGGTTTAATGTATTTTGCAGGGACTAAATCAATAAATAATCATTTTAGCCCCCCCCCCCAAATATTTTGTCCTAGTTGCGCTTATGTATATAAGCCTAGGTGCAGTGTAGGTACATCATTGTGGTTTTACCGCCAGCTAGGTAAACAATATTATTATTCGTTTTTGATGTAATCGAGTTCAATCGTTTCGGTGATAATAATATGTGTGTTTACAAAAACCGCGTGCAAATAACACTGTTTTACACGCGTTATAATTTCTGCCTTGTGCATAATGACGTGCGAATAGTGTACACGCGATAATATTAAAATTCATTCCAAGCGTTCGCGATAAAGTTTCGACGGACGCACCAATATTCGCCGCGTCTCATCTCGTATTGTTTCACACCGGAGCATCTATACAAACGCGCGATCATTTACCACACATCCGAGGAAATGTTTTCATCCCCCGCCGAGTGGGGTTCGTCCAGTCATAGGTCCGCGTTGTTCCGGCGTTGCGGTCTGTTCTTGACGCTGTTAAACTTAAGGCCCACGACAGCCGAAAAAGTACGTATTTCCGGCTACCGGGCTGCTATTACTAATCGATGACGGTGACGGTTTTCAATACGATATCCTCGAGATTTACATTTCTCAAAACGCGTTACGATTGAACACGAATTTCAACGGGGGGGGGGGGTTGAAAATTTCACCCTCGGCGACCGGTTAAACCGGAGCGAAAAACCGTTTGAAAAAAGTGAGTAGACCGGTGCCGCCGGAAAGTGTTCAAAAAGTCGGTTAAGCTACTTCTAATAAGTCGAGATTTCCAGTTATTGGTAGCCCAATACAGGTACCTATATAACTTAATATCATTTACCATTTTATCCGTTTTCGATTACTCTTTAGATTTTGAGTGGAGCGATGAAGAAATTATAAGTTGTTTTACAGTGATGTTTTTTCTTTTTTTTTTTTTTCCCCAGTTAACACTTTTTCATGTCCAACAGTTTCAACCAACTTTTTTTAACTACAATTTGCCTTGTAATTTTTTAAAATTCTCAATAGTTTTTTTCAATGTTTGGAAGAAAATACACAATATTTAATTGTACAAAAACTCCTATAAAACTATCATATTTTGATGTAAACGTCATGAAAATTTAAATAAAGATATACAATAAGACGAGAAATTATTAGTTGTAAAAAATATTTAATATATGTATTTTTATTCTCATCAAAACATTTTTTAGATTCTGAATGAAGTGAAGAAACTAGTGTTTTTACAATGATGTTTATTTATTTTTTTTTATTATTTTTTTTTTTCTGTGTACAACTTTTCGTATAGAAATACTTGTCCAAAAGTTTCGATCAATAACTTTTTGAAACCCGATTCGCCTCTAGATTGTACTTTAAAGAGGTCATTTTTTGAATT
>JAIPRM010007870.1:0-16609 GCA_025469315.1 Stegophylla sp. TES_Ste_2020 | reverse complement strand
ATTGTACCAAAAAAAAAAAAAAAATGATAACAAAGTTGAAAAGTCTGACAAGCAGTTGCCTGAAACCTCCAAAAAGAAAATGTTTTATTTTAGGTATTTTAAATGAGAATATAATCGTATACCCAAGTATTTGATTTTTTTTCTTCCCTATACGCATTTCAGAATTTTAGCGTTTTGGGTATACGCCGTATACCCGCGTATACCCTCCACTACACCACTGGAAATTACTGAACCTTTACCTTTTATAAACATTCATTGCCAACCCTAAAGAAGTCAAAGAAAATGGGATTTTCGACAGCGTAAAAAAAAAAAAAAAAATTCTCAATAGAATATTGATAAATTCGTGCATAGATTATGACTAAAAATTTTAATAATTTTTTTTTTAGTAATATTTACAATCAAATATTAATCAAGTTATACATTTAATATAATACTTAATTTAATTATTTTTAAATATTTGATTTGTTTAAAAGACATATCTCACGTTAATATCATTTTATATGTATTTTTCTGATTTAAAAATAAATATTTATAACCCGTTAGAAAATCGGTATGGACCAACACTGCAGGAACCAGTATTTTAAACTTATAAGAACCACAACTCTATTCGAAATCATAAAGATTCCAATCCCTGTCTTAAATTACTAAGTATGCAGAGTATGCGTATCATCGGTTACCAGGATCGTATAAGAAGGGATTGTGGGGCCGCATCCTTCATACAAACTAATTATTTTTTGTGGACATAAAGACAAAAAAACAAGTAAATTAAGTAAACAATAGTAAACAAGTAGCTCAGTAAATCTCAATGAATTATTTTCGTCAATTGTTTGCCAAAAAAAAAAAAAAAAAAAAAATATTACGATTGACGTTGAATTGAACAATTCGATTTTGCTTCTTCTAATAATAAACTGTTAGGCGCTAGTTAATGTTATTATAAAATTTGACAAAAACTACTCTGAAACCATTATTTTTCGATCCAAATTTAATGAAAAATTAAACATAGACAGACAATAATAATAAAAAAAATAAAATATTGGTGCAAGAAAATTTCAAAAATGTTGAACATTTTCTAACATTTTTTTTTTTTTTTTCTTTTATTTATTACATACATATTAATTTTGCACAAAAGAGTTTAATATGAAAAACGACGACATATTGGTGTGTATTGTGACAAAATATTTTTATTTTCACCATCGTTATGAACAGATTTACTGATCGCCTGGGGCATTATGTTCATGTCGGTTACGACGTTCATCGCAATATTCAAAAAAGAGCGGGACTGCACGATGGACAGCGATCACATCGAGCTCAATGTTTATCAGAACTATTCGCTGTTGTGGAAAATCTTCAAACTGCCCAACATGAGAATACTGGCCGTCGTGTTGTTGACGGTTAAAGTGAGTACCGAGTTAAACGTTGTTTTATTTCCATTACTCATAATGTGCACGGTAATTATTATTGTTCATTCAATTTTTTTACGTTCACCCTCACATTTAGTCATAATTACTCACCCTTGCACGTGTCTTAGTAGAGCTGAAAAATATTATTATCGCAGAAAGTAATCGGAGAAATAAAAACTTTTGTTCAAATACTTAATAATATAATAATATATAAAAACTTATTGTACAATATATAAAATAAAAATAAAATACATAAATAAATAAAAAGGCCAGACATAATTCGTACGCATGGATATAGATTGCTTTTTGGGGGGGATATTCTTGGTGGGTGTATTGCATTTTAAAAAACCGATGAATTATTTCTTTAATAAAATATTAAAAAACAGAGTTTATACAAATTTTATATTAACATTTATCGAGTATCGTGTTACCATAGCCACAATAGTAATTATGGTTACCATCGTTACAATGATTGCCATGACCACAATGGTTCCAAGGCAACGTTGGTCCCAACAATAGCCACTATGTTCTCAAAAATCAATGACCACAATAGTTTCAGAAATGACCAACAGTTGAAACATCAAGTGTTAACTTTTTTTGAAATAATGTGAATTTTAAAAAAATCTAAGAATAAAGTACTATTTAGAACTGAATTCTTATTTAAAAAATGACTGGATCAAAGCTTTTGGATAAGTATTTCAATACGCAAGTGTTCACAGAATGAACAAAAAAAAACTAAAAAATGAACATCATTGTAAAATCATAAGCTTCTTCCTCTGCTCAGAATCCAAAATAAATAAAGTAAAACTTAGCATGGACTCTGAAGAATTATGAATATCACATTAATTTGAATTTGAAAAACGTATTTATGAAATCATGTTTAAATCTTTTTTAAATTCTGAAAGAAGTGAAGAAGCTAATGATTTTACAATGATAATTATTTTTTTTGAATTTTTTTTTCTTTTAACACTTTTTCGAATGAATCTACTTGTTCCAAAAGGCTTAATCAGCAACATTTCGAAACCGCATTTGTCTCTAATTAGTTAGTTTGTACTTTAAAGAGGTTATTTTTTGAATTTCTCAATTCTTCTTTTTTTTTGGTAAAGACTACCCAAAATTTGACAAAATGACTAGGAAACATCATTTTTTGACCCAAAGTTTATGAAAATTTAAAGATAGATAAATTAAACAAGATTTTAAAAATGTGAAAAAAAAATTTTAGACATTTTTTCAACATTTTTTCTCTCATTGAATATTTTTTTCCTTTATTCATTAGATGAAAAAAAAATAAAGTAAAGTAAAGTGAAGTAAAGGCAAGAAATCCGGACATACCTCACACCACGGATATTCTTCGCTCTTCGGGTCAGATACACTCAGTGGGCATGTAGAATTTTAAAGATATGATAAATCATTTCTTCAATAAGACGATTCTGAACGAAGGAAGTTAATAATATAAAGAACAATAATAGTCGTCATTTTCATCATACCCACCAAGAGAATTTAACTCGAAGAGCAATGAATATCCTTGGGACAAAGTATTTCCGGTTATTAAAATCGTTCGATAAAAATTCAAAGAAAAAATGCTGTTTTTTTTTCTGTTCTGTACTATTTTTAAAAATTTTATCTTAAAAGAAAATAAAAGAGCAAAATATTGTTATATTGCCGCGGATCTTCAAAATTAGGTCTTACCATAAAAAGTTTGGGAACCTTTGTACTAGTATACTGTCGAACTGAGCAATATGATAACATTTTTTTTGTTAAAGGTCGGATTCGCCGCAGCAGACGTTGTGTCGCCTCTGAAACTCGTCGACGCCGGTGTGTCAAAAAACGACTTGATGGTGATCAACACGGCCATGCAACTAGTGAAAATGTTTTTGCCGTTGTTCGTGGCCAAATACACTACGGGCCAGAGACCGATGAGGGTGTACCTGAAGGCAACACTCGTCAAGTAAAATTGCTGTTCATTTTGGCATCCGATTTGTTGTGCAGAAAGATAGGGAAGTGATATCACGTTGTCTTCTCTACATCCGCGTGATACCACAGGAAAGTTTTCATATACTCTCTTTCGGTGCTACGACCGTACGAAGGCGATTCATTCGTCAATCTCAGTGTTGATAGATACATATTCAGTAATCTTTTAACTTATCTGTAAATAAATAACGGCGAGTTATTTCAAAATCTGTTAGCACGTGCGTGTAGATTATTTCTAATACCCCAACAGAAAACCAGAACATACTAAAAAAGAAAGTAATAATGAAAGTGCGAAGCTCCCAGAAGACTGCAGTGTTCAAGTATTATCAAATTTTAATAATACAAAAAATATTGTCCATGTTAAAAGCTTAACCAATTGTTAAAAGAATCTTTTTGAAAATATGTAATACAACATTGCCTTCATTAATTGTTCCTGTCGACACTCCAAACATAGTTCAATAGCGGTTCTCAAATTTGAACTTTTAGGAAATTATTATCCTGAGATATCCATTTTCGCTCAGAATCTAAAATAAATAAAAAAAAACTATCTTTTTAGAAAATACACATATATCGTTTTAGATTGCTTTGGAACGTCGCGTTGGTCCTGCTAATTTACATCACTCCAAAAATGATTTCAAGCCCCAGAGTCGACGGTATTCAATCGTATTACTACGCCATATTGGTGTTCGTACTGTTAGTACAAGAAGTAAGTCACTTGCTTCGGACGCGATACGAGAAATAGCGATAATTAATAGTGACAGTAATCTGACAGTGGCGTACCTGAGCATATTATTTTTTCATTGAGACAAAATAAGAAATATTTCAACGGAAACTTATATGGTGTCCAATAATGTACCACTTCATGCTGGTATTCGGTTTTAAAAAATAAAACGACAAAAATAAGTTATTGAATGAACAGTTCCATTTTTCAATGAAAAAAATAAACGAACATTTTACACTTTTTCAAAAGTGTTACTAATTAAATTAAAGTTTACTTTTTTTTTTTTTTTTAATAAAAATAAATGATGTCAGGAACTGTCATGGAAGTTCCAGAAAAAACGTTTCAATGTTCCTAGGAAGTGTTGTAGATTATCTAGATAAAAGTATCTTTTTCAATTATGTATTTAATAAAATGGTTATGACGTAGGATATCATAAGCTGTTTTTGTCAGATTTTGGAAAAAATATTCACAATTTCAACAAATGATATCTCAGTACTATCTAGAGCAAAATTCTGATTCAAAAAGTTCTCTAAATCAGGAAAATAAATGAAAATCATTGTAAAACAAATAAATCTTAATCAAGTACTTTATATTATTTTATTTATAGCACAATTGCCATTTTACAAATGCATATTTTAAATTGTGTATTTTTTTTAAGTTATCTGTTTTTTATCTAGATAAGTATTTAAATTGTTATCTATTATCTATCTAGATAATTTTTTTGGTTATTTTCGTACAACATCATGTTCCAAGGGAATGTTTATTTTATATAAAAGAAATATTATTTTGCACGGTGGAAATATTATTACAAACATAAATTGTTTAAGAAAAAAAAAAAAACTCTTTGTGAGAAGGGGGCACAAATGAATTTGATCTCTTGTGGTACGTTACTGATAAATCCCAATTTTCAAAAAACCGTGAGGGCTTCGTTAATAATACATTTTTTTTTTTTTTAAATCAACGTTCGCTAAAATTTGTATTTTGGTTTTCGGTCAAAACATTTTGTGTATCTTTTTTTTGCTTTTTTCAGATATTGACCTACACCATATTAATAGCCGCATTAGCATTTTTTTCTCGCATAAGCGACGCACGTTTCGGCGGCACTTACATGACGTTGTTGAACACGCTTCAGAATTTAGGAGCCGCGTGGTCCCATTTAGTGGTGCTTGGAGTGGTGGATTTCTTGACGTTAAAACAATGTTCACTCGACTCGACGCACTGTACGACACAAAGTCAACAAAACGTAAGACTTGTGTACAACTCGAATAATTCATTGGTGTATTTAGCATGTTTTCCATTACGGAGTTAAGGGGTGAATTCTATGAACTGTAAAACAACAGATTGTGGAGTTAACCCCTCCTCCCCCCTCTACCGCCGACTTACCGTCCCAAAATAAGTCATACAAACGCCCTCAGATTTCATTTCAAATAAATCATCATATTTTGGGATCTCCCTCATCCCCAAAATCTACACCTATCTCTGTAAATAAATATTTAATTTTTTTGGTACTTCAAAGACAAGGTTTTTCGCAATTTTGTATAGTTTTCCTTTTCAATTTTTTTTATTTATTTTATGTGAACACGTTTTCGTATAGAAATAGTTGTCGACAAGTTTCGATGGTACTTTAGAGAGGTTATTTTTCAAAATTATATATATTTAATTTTGGAAAAACTGCCAAAAATATGATAGAAAAGACTCGTAAACTATATTTTTTTAATCCAAATTTTATGAAAATTTAAACATAAACAGATAATAATATGATAAATATTTTTGCGCAAGAAAATGTTGAAAATGTAAAAAATAAAAACGACTTTAAACATTTTTTCTTAAAATTTTTTTTTTTTCTTGTTCCCTGACAATAGAGGGATATAAAACTGGCCGAGTACAATATAATGTTTTTTATTTTGTATGAGAAATAATAGTTACATTAACATTAGATCAGTATTATTTTGTTTTCTGAAATTTTGAGTAAATATTTTTTTAAACAATTATTGTCTCATTTAATACTTATATAGTTCAATATATGTGGCTTTCGAATGTAAAATATTACGCACGTCTAGTATGGAAAGGTAATAAATAGGTTTTGTGAAATAGTTTGGGAGATCAAATTTAAGATTAAATCGAGTAAAAAATTGAGATTAAATGAGTTAAAATATTTTACTCTCTTGTAAAATACATCTGAGACTGCAAATGAGTTCGTTAGGAATTTTTAACTAAAACGACAATTCACTCCTATTATTTAATTAGTAATAAATTAATGAAAAATAAATTATTAATTGCTTAGGGCTCTTGAATTAGACCCTTTGCATACTAAATATGTATAAAAAAAAAAAGCCGAACAGACTTTGGACCTTGGATATACTTCGCTTTACGGGTGGGATATTCTTGGTGGGTATATTACATTTTAAAGAAACGATGAATCATTTCTTCGGTAAAACGATTCTGAGCTAAGGTTCAGTGATTATGCAGTAGTAACCACGTGACAATAAATACTAAATTACCCTGGTCGCTATGCTTACCCGGTTGTCATGGTTATCAGGGGAGAGGGGTAACCATGGAATCGTGGTCGTCATGGTTACCAACAATGGAGTCAAGTGTAAACACCTTGAAATAATGCGAATTTTGAGAAATGCTACGCACCATCTAGAGCCGATGCTTAAATTAAAAAGTGGCCGATCGAAGATCATACGAAAAAGTAACACATTATTATTTAAACCTTAGTTGAATCCTTTATATATCATCAAATTTGTAATGTTGCTAACCTTCTAACAAACAATTATCCAACAATATATGAAATGTCTACAGTTATTATGCCTACGGTTATTAATTACTGTATATACTTGTACGGTTTTATTATTTTATTCTACTGCCTGATAAAATAGTTCAGTTTTAAACGATGTAGAATAATAATCGTCAAATCGGTTCGTCGCGTTTTTCAGGTTTGCAAAGCAAGAGGAGGCGTTTGCGAGGTGTACATAAATGGATATTACGTGGAAATGGTACTGTGCACTTTTATCGGAATAATCTGGTACGATTTGTTCAAGAAAGTGGTGGAAGATCTTCAGACGAAACGCGCCTCCGAGTGGTTAGTGTTGGACGCGGATCGACCGACAGCGAAGAAACCCAACGTCAGAACAGTGTACTCAATTACGTGAGACGTGTTTTGTGCGATTTCAACGATCGAAACCAATGCCGAACTATTTATTTATATTTATTCACGTTACCGCGCGCGATTCCGAGGCCGAGACCGAAAAAATTACGAGTAATACAATATAATATTACGGTAATATTAATCTCACGCGAACGACAACATTGTAATATTATCCAATAATATATAGTTAAAAAATTCAAACAAGTGGCGTATTAGTAACGGGATGAGAAAAGTCTCAGTGAACGATTAGAGGATTTTTAGGTTTTAAGTTGTTAGAAACAGTGTTCGCCACGTTCCTTATAAAAAGGATTTTGTTCCTTGTTTAAATTCTACATCGTTCCTTTAGAAAACCAATGAGTTTGCTGTATGATCCATTAGCTATTCTTTCCAAAATTGTAATGATGAAAAAAAAAAATTTGTTTTAGAAATTCATAAAAATATATTATCTAGTAGTAGAAAAGAATAAAGTAAAACGTAAAAAGTCAGAGGGGAAGGTATGGAGTGCTTAACACCCCTGATGTTTATTGTGCACGAGACTTGTTTTGTTTTTACTAGAATAAATTGTATTTATTTCTACGCGTTTTGTAAAATAAAATTTCAGCCGCAAACGAAAAAAACATATTATTTTTTTTTTCCCCGTTTTGTTCATTTTTCTTTAAGACTTTGTGAATAACAATAATAATAATAATAATAATAAGCTATGGACAAATACTGGTATATTACAGGTACACAAACTTACTATACTTTCTTAAAAAAACTATGATTTAAACAGAGAACGCCATAATATTATTCCTAGAATTGTACGTATTTTTCGCTGATAAAATATGTCATTTATTAAGTACATGTAAAGAAAAAAAAATTGTTTTTGTTTTTGTGTTTTATTTTAAATGCATATTAAAAAAAGATTATCATAATTTTTTTTGATAAATAAAAATATATTTTCATGTTAATTGATCAACTTGATTTATAGTATAAAAATCAATAATGTGCCAATAGAATTTCATTGCATACATAGTTATATTATAAATATGTTATTTGCAAAATTACACACTTAACAATAAAACATTTATTACTATATTAGTGAAAAATTCTAAAATAAGTATTGAAGATCTGATTCACTGATTCAATCTGACCAAACTGTATTCAGTGGTAGTTAACTTTATTATCATAAAAAAATAAATAAACAATTGGGATTTTATTCCTAAGTAATTTAGTACAATATCACAAATTTTTTTTTTATCTGAGATAATGCATCAAATTAAAATTTTTCGTCCATCTAGATAAAATAAATAAGATAATTTATCTTAACACTAACGTTTTAGTAAATTTTATTTTTAACTATTCACAAAATATTAGCCTGAATGGGTTATAATAATATTTGTGACGTTAGTATGTGACTATTTTAATGTTCAGTTGCGATTTGGATTTCTGAGTATGTAATAATAACGTATGAAATGTTGTGGGAGACTAAAAAAAAAAAAAAAACCAACATCTTCGTGTCGTCTCCTGGGTAGGGCTTATAAGGGCTTTACAAAAGATTAAAATTAATAAAACTAATTATTATTCTGCTACAATTAAAAAGTATTGACGCGTTACTGTTCCAAGTACCCGAACGTGTTACGGCCTTTGTGAAAAAGACCGTGTATTATATTATGATAAATGTGTGGCGTTTATTAAATACAAATATAATTTATAAATTATAATTATTATTATCAACACAAGCCGTAGCGATCTAATTTAAATCGCATTAAATATCACATGCAATCGCGCGTTTTTAAACGCAGCCGCTGTAGTAATCACCGCGGTCAGTTAATTCGATTAAAATTAATTACGGGTCGACAATTATCAGAAAAAAAAAAAAAAAGATTACGAGGAAACGCGCCTCTCGTCAGGACGACTCGACCACGTCCAGTACACGGACACTTTTCTATAAGTACCTGTAAATTGTTTTTTTCGGGTTCTGCCCGTTTTTTGACCATCGCGGCGGCGGTGGCGGCAAAATGGCAAAACCGAAAACGCTCGGCGAGACCAAAGCACGGATTCGCGATGACGACGACGACGACGACGACGACGGCGACGAACCCGCCGAACCGGATTTGCGAGGAGATTGGACCAACTTGTCGCTGCTGATGCTGTTGTACGTGATGCAAGGCCTGCCTTTGGGCATATCGCACTCGATACCGATACTGATTCAGGGCAACAAGAACGTCACGTATAGCGATCAGGTAAGCACGATTATTTTTTCTGATTTTTGATGCGCCACTAGGAATAATATTCCCCGAGGAATGTTTCCGGGAACAAGGAAAGTTCCCAAACCTCTTGGGAATATTCCTCCAAAACAATTTAATAAATTAAACGATTATGACCGTATCAGTAATATGAGTTTAAGGCTACTAGGTAATTAAGAAACCGTATTATAGTTAGTGTACTAATTACTTTATTTCACACCTACTCTGCTTTGTTGAGCATAATAATAATTATAAATGTTTTTTTTTTTTCATTATGTAAATTAATAATTACAATCTTTACACTAGTATACACTTAAATTAGATTTACATCGAATAAATATTAGTTTTTTTTTTTTTTTTAACTACCCAAACGTAGAGCTTTTCTCCAATAATATTTTTGGTAAAAATACATTTGTCATTCGGATCGGTCACAGTTATAAATTGAAACATATTTTGAACAATACTCTTTTTAAAAAATATAATATTCCCGATAAATTCCCCATCTCGGGAATATTCCTGGAAATATTCCCCGTAAACAAATTCCCAGGAATACCTTGGGAATCGTCCGATTGCGACCCCCAAGTGATCCTTTTCCGTTTTTCACAGCCCGACTTCGGGGTCCGTACATAACAAAAGTAAAACAAGTCGGATATACTTCGCACAATGGGTGTTCTTCGCTCTCCTGGAGCCAGACACTTTTGGTGGGCGTGTCGACTTTTAAAGAAACGATAAATCATTTCTTCAATAATACGATTCCGAGTGAAGTATGTCAATAATACAAATGGTTATTATTATTAATGTAATAATCGTCACACCCATCAAGTGTATCTGATCCGAGGAGTGAAGAACATCCATAGTGCGAAGTATGCCCTACTTTTTTTTTTTTTTTTTATCTAGTTAATGTATTATCAAATATCTTAAATATTTTTAGATTTTTACCTTTACATACAACATTTTGGTTACTACATTATATTATCTTTTGTCTTTGTTTGTTTCGCGATTATTTTTAGACCGTGTTCAGTTTCGCTGGATATCCGTATAGCTTGAAAATATTTTGGGCACCGATAATAGACGCGATCTACGTGCGAAAGTTCGGCAGACGGAAGTCTTGGGTCGTGCCTTTACAATATATAAGTGGTACGGCTATACCTTTGTTCATGGATGGTGGTGGGCGAAATACTTTTTAAAATTGTATTTAAATACTAAATACATCGAATAAATACAACATACAAAATACATTTGAGTTCAATAATAAGTAAATATTAAATACGAAATACATTTATCGATTTCGAGTAAATACAAAATACTTAATACTTGAAAAAAAAAAAAAAAATGTAAAATAATATGATATTTGTCCGGATCATTCTTCGATTTTATCCGAAGTGATAACAATACAAACAAATTTTGGTTTTGCATCCCATTAAAAATGTGAAATGACACCCCTCCTGTTGTGATTACGTACAAGCACGTAGCTAAGGGGTGGCCGGGCCACCCTTAGAAGTTTACTGGCCAACCCCAACTATTTTGTTGATGTACTTAGGTTGAATTAAACGTTCATATTAAATCTCAAGTCGAATAAAAATCATTGAGAGGAAGGTGACGAACATCAAATAATTCTGATTTTATAAGTTTTTAATTCAGCATATTATTATAACATAAACAGTCATTACAATTATTATTATTATTAGGTAGGTACATTGTTACAGTGATATTTTGACACCTATTTTTGTTCATCGTATGCCCTGTGATGATGAACGGTAACTACTGGTGATGGGAGTGAGAATTAAAATAAAAATTTAGTACAGAAGCCATAGGTTAAATTGGATTGACTATAGATATATTGCTGTGAAGTTATGAACATACAAAATGTTTGAAATAAGACTTATACTCGTTATTTTCAAATTTTAAACATGATGACAATGCGGTTGTCTTGTGTTTTTTTTTTTTACGTCTCGGGATAGAGTTGAGTTGCGTTAAAATTTGCCGCCCCCCTAGTATGATTTTGAACAAAATTTGGCCACCCTAGCTGTGAATTCCTGGCCACGTGCCTGTGTGATTACTACCTACAGACTACCTACAGATTTGTTGTCATTTCCGGTAAAACTGAAAAATAACCCGGACAAATATCATTATTATACACAATAATTATTTTTCAAACATATTTAGTATTTTGTATTTAATTCAAAGTGATAAATGTAAATAGCGTTTTCTTATTGAACTCAAATGTATTTTACATTTTGTATTTGGTATTTTTGTACTCGAGTATAATATTTTCAAAAGTATTTGATTATGGGCCAGTAACCGTTACGTTATGACGTAGTAATGAGTGTAAATTACGCGCACAGGAATGATCTTGATCTATACGGCTTGGCGAATCGACAATTTGTTGCCCGAAAACGGGAAACCGGACGTGGTCGCGTTGATGTGCGTTTTCTTCTCGACGAGCTTTTTGGCCGCAACCCAGGACATAGCCGTCGACGGTTGGTCATTGACGATGCTGAAGAAGTTGGTATTTTTTTTTTTTTTTTCTTTTTAATTTTAAATTTAATTACCACCGTAGCAAGGGCTTTTTCAATCAAATTTTTAGTAAACATAATATAAATATGTTATTATTAAGGCTCGGACGTTGTTGCATAATATGCATGTTTTTTGTGAGCAATTAGATTTGTCGCTAGGTAAGCTAGAAATTCATTTTATGACACTACGTAATAAATATCAAAAGTGTATAGTGTACATTATGTTTGTATATTTGGCGATTTTGTAGTTTTAAGAGCATATTTCTTAATTTAACAACTTTTTAGAGCATATTCGATGATAAAATTTTGAAATTTGTTAATAAAAAAACAAAATTAATTCGTTTTTAGAGTTTTCATTAGATATTAAATGTATTATTGTACTTACTCTGTGTTTCAAATATATTTTTATGAACATTCGAAACATAAAAAAAAATATAAGAAATAATGTACTTAGTTTTTCAAAGTATAAAAATTTGCTAATGGTTAATAATTTACAATCTTTTAACTATGAAAATAATTTTAAAAATATTTAGCGGTTCAATTCAACAATTTTTAAGGTAATAACAATGTTATACTTAAATAAATTAAATTAAAATACATTTAATTAGGTACTTAACGGTTTTTTTTTTATTTTTATCAAGGTTTTTCAAATATATATATATATATATATATAATTTTTAGGGAAAAATTTTAAAAGAAAATTAATTTTATTCATGAAACTTTTTCAAGCAATTATTTTTTTTTTTTATATTTATTTCTGGAAATGTAAATTGATTTTACATTTTTATCATACTCTTTTAAGATTGACTACGAAGCTTCATTAAATCCAACTACCTAAGTGTATTTAGTATGGGCATTGATTAATAAAATACTTGTAATTATGAAAATTTTGTTTGATAAAAAAAAAAAAAAAAACCAGCATGTTTTTAGAGCATAATTGTACTTTTTTAGGCGCATAAGTGCATGCATATCGTGTACTTTTTAAGAGCATTAAATACCGAGCCCTAGTTATTATGAAATCATAATCCGGTAGATATATTTTTTTTTTGCCAGAAGAATCCCCACGCGTTTGGCTCTTTGAATTGTGCAATTTCCCATTAAATTTTTATTATTTAATTATGGACATCCAACATACGTAATAATATTTTGATTGCTTTGAAACATATCCAAGGGGTGAAGGTCTAAACCCCATTAGCATCTCTGGATTAATGCCTGATAGAAGCACGTTTGCGTGCGAAAATACATAATATTGAACATTATTCTAGATTATTTTTAAAGATATTAAAAACAACTATAAATTCCTTGTTAAGAATTGCATTCAATAAACCTTATAGAACAAATATTGACATTGTTTTTAAAAATTATAATATAAAACCTCTAAAACAACTTCATGCAAAGGATATTCTGCTAAATTTATATCATCTAAGGTTTAGTGAAGATTTTTTTACACATAATTATCATACCCGACGATAATTAATAATAATGTATTTAGACTAAAAAAGTATAATACAGAATTTGGGAAAAGAGACCCCCATTTAATACTGGCATTAAACTTTGTAATCGATTCGGTATTAATATCAGTAATTTTAATAGTTTTCTTAGTTACAAAAAATATTTTAGCACTAAAGTTAAATTTATATTGTACATTTTTAAAATATTTCTTTATAGGTTATTATGTACTTATAAGTAGTTAATTTTTAGTTGTATATTAGCTATTTACTTTGCTGTATTGTGTGTTAGGTATATATATATATATATATATATGTATATTTACACTCTTATGTTATTTTTCTTTTATTTCTTTTAGTTCTTAATCATATACTATATTCATATACAGGTTATAGTTGTAATTTGCTTGTTATGTATTTTAAGCGTCGAACTCTGTGTCTCCTATACAAGCTTTGCTTCTTGGAGACATCATCATTTCAAAATTTCTATTGATATATTTATATTTTGTATATGTGTGAAACGAAATTTGAAATATATTATTATTATTATTATTTATTTTTTTTTTTGTAGAAATAATGTGGGATACGCGTCCATATGCAATTCGACGGGTCAAGCGATAGGCAAGGTTTTGGGCTCGATGCCTCTCATGCTGTTTACGTCGGAGGACTTTTGCAACAAGTATTTGCGGATAACGCCCGTCCACGGAGCCGGTGGAGTAGTGAGTACGAAAAGTATGTGAGTATTGACAATGTTTATTATAGTTGTACACAGGGCTTCTCCCGGTACGGGTTTGAAAAATGCAATAACTTTTGTGTTATAAATAATTTCCAACTTATTTTTTTTTTCGTTAATATTGTTACTTAAATTTCTAATAAAGGTTAGTCCGTTCATTTTCTACGATTTTTTTTTTTTTTTAAATTCGCGAGTAATTTAATAATATTGTCGAACACTAGGAATGATTTCGATTGGTGGTGGTGTCATGACGATAAATAATACCATTAAGTTATTTACAAATTTTAAAAAAAAATCGTAGAAAAAGAATTGATTAACTTTTATTAGAGGTTTAAGTAGCAATATTTTTCTAAAAAATCAGATTCATAAATTGGTTATTTTTAATTTATTTCTAAAACTGTAGTATAACGGTCTAAATCATTAAATATGAAGAAATATGCAAAGTAGGCTTTAACATTTGAATTATAAGAGTAGTACAAGACAAATTTTGGTCGGATCCATTTTCTTGTACAATGTAGCAAAAAACAAAAAAACATCCAAATGCATTTAATGATTATCATCAGCTCATGAAACTGGCACTGGTTTCAAATACTCAAACTTTAAACGTTTTAGTCTTGGTAAATGCGTGAAATTTTATAACCTGACCTGATCACATTGTCCAAACATTTTTCCAATTGCTATTTAAGTACAAATAAAAATATATGTTAACGTGACTTAATAATCTCAAAAATGATCTAACATTTACAAAAAATGATGTTTCTCAATAATTTATTAATTCGTACTTCGTTATTCATAATTAGTTGGTAATTTAGCGTTTTATTGAATTTATATTTTGATAAATTCAATGTATAATTGTGATAATTTTTTTTTTTGGTAAGCCGATAAGAAAACACATACGTGCTTTATACGTAATTAAAGACTACGTGCGTTGACACGGTCTTTGTTATCCAAATAATTAATAGAAAAAAAAATAAAATTTTATAAACTATATAAACTGAATCATGCATGTCATTGTTATCCAAACAATAAATATAAATTTAGACTATTTGTTTTTATACGAATGAAATAATAATATGGTATTTTTCACAGTGTCAAGTTTTATCGAAATAACGTGTAAAATGCTGCAAAAAAGTGTGACTTTCACAAAAAAAAATAAATAAAAATGCAAGTGTGACTGTAAAAAGTAAGAAAATGCATAAAGTTTACAAAAATAAACAATAAATAACTGATATATAGACCAAAATTACCGAAAATTTCAAATGATGCAAAATATTTTCACAAAAAAAAAAAAAAAATAAAATAAATAAACACTAGCTTTTTCAATTAGTTCAGAATTTAAAATTATGTAATCATAGTAAGTTATTGATAAGCGTGTTAAAAAAAAAAAAACAAAATAATAATAAATAAAAATATTAGCCTAACATTTTGGTAAGTAAAAATAATCAAGGGTAAAAAAAAAAAAAACATGCACTAAATCAGAGGTTCCCAACCCGTGGTACGCGAAGAAATTTTTTGATTAGATTTTTCTTTACTTGTATGAATACCAAACAATGTTAATTAATTAATAAAAAAAAGTCAGTACATACTTCGCACCATGGGTGAAACTCATTTTTGTTTAATCAAAATCGCTCATTATGATCTGTGAGAAATAATTGAAAATAGATGCGAAATCCTCACACTGATCTATCCGATCTATACAAGCACATATACTGTAAAACCTTCGGTTTTGAGTCTTAAAAGAAGCTAAGAGTAAGTATACGCTGGGTAATATCGAAATCCATTTTGTTACAGAATACGGTATTAAAAGTCTGACATTAATTCGCACCATGCAGGTTATTCTTTACATTTCTATTGAAATTTGTTACGTGTATTAAATTTAAAAGAAACTAAAATAATTTCTACGTTAAAATAAGATTTACCGGAGCTTTAGTTTGTACAAGAAAACGTTACTTGAAAATTATAAAGTTTAGGTACTGTCATCACAAAAAATATTTATTTATTACTCTGCCAGTTATATATCTCACTATCAAATGAGAATAAGAAAAAAAAAAAATACAAACATTTATATTCACATATTCAACCTTTTCTTTCACCAAAATATTTCTCATTTTATTGTCTGTTCATAAATTTTCATAAAGTTTCTATAAAAAAAATAAAGTTTTCAAAGGCGTTTTGTGAAATTATGGCTAGTTTTTACTAAATTGTAAAAAACCTACTGAAAAATAACCCCTTAAAAGTACCATCTGGAACAGAATGCTGATTAATAACAAAAAAGCCGGACATACTTCGCACGACGGGTGGTATTCTCTTGACGGGCGTATTAAATTTTAAAGAAACGATAAATCACTTCTTCAGTAAAACGATTCTGAACGAAGGAAGTTAATAATATAAGAAAAAAAAAAAATGTCCAAAATTTTTTTTCACATTTTCAAAATATTCTT
>JAIPRM010007869.1:0-16610 GCA_025469315.1 Stegophylla sp. TES_Ste_2020 | reverse complement strand
TTTTACGAAAATGCCGGTAACTGCATATTTTGCCGTTTTTCGTTAATTTTTCGACATATTTTCACCGCGCTTGGAAAAAGTATTGAGAAATTGGAAAAATAACCTCTTTAAAGTACCATCTGGGTGTGATTCCGGTTCTATTGAGATACTGATCGAAACTTTCGGACAAGTATTTCTATACGAAAAAGTGTTTACAGAAAGAGAAAAAAAAATAAAAAATAAACATCATTGTAAAATCATAAGCTTCTTCACTTCGTTCAAAATCTAATAGAAGATTTGTTGATAAATAGTCCTAAAGAAACAAATACAGTAGATTCCCAGACACTAAAAAATTATTTATTTATTTATTTTAAAAGTTCTAAGCGATTCGGATACTATATTTACAGTTGGTACATTCGAAAGTTCTCTAAAATTATATTATTGTATACAATTAATCAGTCTAATGTTATATTTGATTATATTTTATCTTCTAAGACTACACAATGATATTTGAATGCATTAAACCGTTTACAACTTACAATTCAATAACATTCGATTGTATGCCGATTATGAAAAGGCTATCATTATGCTACGAAATATGTTTGGCTTTGTATCGAAGTAAAATATTGTAGGGTTAAACTAGGTCAAAATTGGAACATCAAAATACAGCAGACATGGCTTATACAATGCTTATACAAACTACAATACAAAAATAAGTAATTTTTTATTAAATTGATTTTTAGACTTCCTTTTTTAAGTTATGATTTGGTTGAAGGTTATTTTTATGCAGAAACAAAACTATATATGGATAAAGGCGAGATTTTCATCATTACATTAGGGACCTCGTTGCAAAAATCTGGATCAATTTTATTATTTCCTTAAATGCAGCATAAGAGGAAGTCATCACTCGTCGAATCTGCATTTGTTGTCTCCGACCATTTACAACGAATGAAGTAGCAAAATTAAAGCTACGTAGAACAACAATTGTGTCACTATTCACGTTTATCTTAGAGTTTTAACATCCACTAACAAATTTAAAGATAGCAATATTTTCAAAAGAACGTCTTACCATTTCGGGGATATATTGCTTGACAGAGAAGTTACGTATTTAACAAAAAAAGTAAAGTATAAACAAGAAAGCTGAACATACTCCGCACCACGGATATTTTTCGCTCCTCGAGTCAGATACTCTTGAAGGGTGTGAACAATTTTAAAGAAACGATAAATCATTTCTTCAATAAGACGATTCTGAACGAAAGAAATTAATAATATAAATAACAATAATAGTCGTCATTTTTAACACACTCACTAAGAGTATCTGACTCGAAGAGCGAAGAATATCCGTGGTGCTAAGTATGCCCAGCTTTCTTGTCTATGCTTAACTTTACTTTTCTTTTACCTAATATATGAAGGAAAAAAAAATTAAATGAGTAGAAAAATGTTCAAATTTTTTTTTCATATTTTCAACATTTTCTTGTGCCAAAATATTTCTCATATTATTGTCTATCTATGTTTAAATTTTCATAAAGTTTGGATAAAAAAATTATGGTTTCCGAGTCTTTTTTGTCAAATTTTGGGTAGTTTTTAAAAAAAAAAAAATTCAAAAATTGAGAAATTCAAAAAATGACCTATTTAAAGTATCAACTAAGAGGCAAATCCGGTTTCAAAAAGTTGTTGATCAAGACTCTTGGATAAATAGATCCATACCATTGATTGCATATACTATAGTATATTTAATTAATGTCCATACAAAAAAGTGTTCACAGAAAAAATAAATAAAAAAATTAACATCATTGTAAAAACACTTGTTTCTTCACTTTGTTCAGAATCTAAAAAAAACTAAAACCAGAAACAAAAAAACAGTTTTTTAGTCAGACGATGTTTTACAAAAACGATATGATTAATGTTCTTTATAACATAATTTTGAGAAAACTGTAAATCGAACGGAGACACCAAATGTGAGTAGGTATGAGTATGATGTCCTCTTGGTATAATTTGTTTAATATTTTAATAATTGGGGTTATAAATGTGTTGAATAATTTTGTAACAACTTCAATATTATATATTATTTCAAAAATTATTTTATCATTATTATATCAAACAATTCAATATTAAAACCAATAATCTGAACATTTTATAATGCTAACATTGTTTACGCAAATATTTTACTTTCAATTTTCAAAATTAATTTGAAGCAGGTTTTAAAATTAGGGTAATTATTTATACACATAAAACAAGATAGAATATAATATTTTATCTGAACTCTACAATTACTCCTATTAAAACTGTTTGGTAATTACTAATTAGTATATTTTAACATTTCTTTACAATTACAATTCCATTTTCTTTTTAATTTTAGATTCTGAGCGATAGCGAGGAATGTATTGCTTTTACAAATTTGTAGGTATGTTTTTTTTCCGTATGTATGGAGACAATTATTCTCGTAGAGATACTGGTCCAAAAAAGTTCCGATCAGTTGTCAAGATGGTACTTTTAGGAGGTTATTTTTCCAAATTCACGATACTTTTTCTAAGTGCAAGTCTAGATTATTCGTAAATTCGATTTTTTTTTTTTTTAACATGACTTCCAAAATAATGTAGCTAGAAAATTGAAACTTTTATCAACTACTAAAAATAGTCACGCGCATATCTCATAAAATTATCAAAAACATTTGATCAATTTTGAGGTAAATACAACACTTTGAAAATTTCGGAAATTTATCGTTTTTTTGTTAGTTCATACAATTTTAATGTAAGGATATTGAGAACTGAATATTTGATACAAACATACTCGTATTCATATGTATTTCTAACAATACTGAAAAAAACTCAAAAATCGTTTGGCAAATTTTTATTTTATAACTGTTTAAAGTTGATATTTTGATAGAAATTTTTAGTTTTACTTAAAATTACACACTTAAACGCATATAAAAAATAACTAGTAAGACCGATCGTGTGAAGTATGTCCGCATTTTTTTTTTTTTTAATATTGTTCGTTTGCTGTGTTGTTTTTCTGTCTTGTTGCGCATAATGCTTGAGCTCGTACCAGGAAAGTATGTGATGTCTGTTAAGCCGCCGCCGTCTCAAACGCCGCTGACGTTTCGTTACCGCCAATTCGAACCGCGACGGTACAATCTCTCTAAAAACAATCGTGTGACGGCACGTTGAAGTAAACGAATGGGACCCTAGTATGCTTGGTTCGAATTCTACAACCAGGCATAACATAACAGGCACGATATCCATCACCGGACCTAATAAAACGCAGTATTGATTTTTAAGTTCTGAACGGAGTAAAGAAGTTTATGCTTTTACAATGATGTTTATTTTTTTCTTTTCCTGCAAACACTTTTTCGTATAGAAATACTTGTCCAAAAGTTTCGACCCGTATCTCTATAGAACCGGAATCATACCCAGATGGTACTTAAAGACGATATTTTTCCAACTTCTCAATACTTTTTCCAAAAACGGGGAAAAACTGTCAAAAAATTGACAAAAAACAGCAAAATTTGCAATTACCGGAATTTCTGTAAAATTTAAAATTATTTTTTAACATAACTTATAAAATAATGCAACTAGAGACTTGAAATTTTCACCAACCACTAAAAATAGTTACGAAAACATGTCATAAAAATTTCAAAAAGATTTGATCAATTTTGAGTTGAGTACGGCATTTTGAAAATTTCGGAAATATCTCACTTTTTGTTAGTTTTTATGTAATAAAATTTTTGATTTTTGATATTGAGACTTGAAAATTTAATATGATCTCACTGACATATATGTGTACTTGACCTGAAAAATCTCAAAAGTCGTTTGATTTATTTATACCTGTTTGAAGTTAGAATTTCAACGAAATTCGTTAGTTTTGCCAATAATTACGCACTTTAACGTACATAAAAGAAAATTGGCCGAACCGATTATTTTAAAATTTGGTGCCTAGATAGAAAATTTCATTGCAAACATTTTGATGCTATTAAATTTCATACGAACGAATAATTAAATATTTTACAAGGATTTGATTGAAAAAAAATCGAAGAATGTACGGACAAGTTTTTAGAATATTTCTAATTAACACCCAAATTGTTGGTAGGTAAGGTTTTTTCGCCATCATATATTTTTTTCGACGTTTAATACGATGGTGTGAAATAAAATCTACGTGCATCAATAGTTTTCTAATTACTTTATTTTATTTTGAAAATTCAATATTTTCGGTTATTAAACTAAATACATGCTATTTCAGAGGATCGTTTAATAATGTTAGTGTGACGCAGTGGAATGACGATAACATTATCGCATATGGATTCTAACCCGGCCGTCTGAATATTTTGTATTTTTTTTTTTTTTATTATTAACTTCCTTCGTTCAGAATCATTTTCAATACACACAATCAAGAGAATCCCACCCGACGTGCGAAGAACACCCCGACGAGCGAAGTACACACTTTTTTCCTTTTCTTTATTTTTTAGATAAAAAAACAAAAGTTACGTAAAATGTAGACAAGTAAACCGGACATACTTCGGGCCATGGATATTCTTCGCTCTTCGGTCCAGATACTCTTGGTGAGTGTGTTAAAAATGATGAATATTATTATTCTTAATATAATTAACTTCCTTCTTTCAGAATTGTTTTATTGAAGAAATGATTTTTCGTTTCTTTAAAATTCTACATACCCACTTTGAGTATCTGACTCAAGGAGCGAAGAATATCCGTGGTGCAAAGTATGTCCGGCTTTCTTGTCTATACTTTACTTAACTTTTTTACTATTAAATTTTCGTTCGCAAATTTATAGCAACTTCAATGTTAATTTTATATTTTTGTATAATGTAATACAATATTAAATTTATTAGTTATTTAATTAAATTAAAAATTGGGTAGTGAATAATTAGCATACTTTCTATGAACAAGAAAGCATTTTTTTTAAATCCATATTTTATTTTTTCTAAATAAACTCTAGTCCAGCGTTTATCATCCTGGAAGTTGCATCGGTCAGATATAATTAAATACTTATGTGAAAAAACTTTTATTTATATTTTTCATATAATAAAAAATAAATACATAAAGCAATATTTAATGAAATATTTTTGATTTTCATACATTCAAAAGTTTTTTTATTTGTGATTTGATATTTGAAACATACAAAAGTAAATTATTTTCTTGTGATAGCAGACTATTATTTCACTTTATGCTTTTAATAATACTCCTTATTTGGTATTAGTCTTAATTTTGGTTGCGACTTTGTAAAAATTGGTTGATTTAATTAGCTGACCTTTATTGTGTTAGTATTGATTGCTCATAACTCTATCCATTTTAATATTTTATGTCATATTTAACATTTTAAAATTTAGCAATCTGTTGATTATGTAAACAGAAAATCATAAAAATCGTTACAAGAATAATTTTTAAAATTATCATTGGTTAATTGTAGGAACATCGAGTAGATTCTTCCCATCACCACCTAAATTATTTATTTATTTATATAACTGCATTATAGGCTAACCCAAAAATTGTAATAATATATAAATATAAGTCAACCATGGCTCTAATAATTCGATGACTACAAATAATACAAAAGTCATGTGATGTCTTTATTCATCGTAACTTGTTATGATTTTATTCAATGGCACAAAGGCTTGCTCAAAAATAGAATCTGTCTTTAGAATTATAGTCGTTTACACGAGATGAAAGCAAAATATTTTCATTGTGTATGTAATGCATATTAATTATTAGACGTATTTTTTTTTTTATAGTTTCTTCACTGGATTTACGATACTCGTACTTACGCACAATATAATAGCAAAGTAAGCACGGGATGATACGATAAAGCAATTTATAGTCTACATTTTTGAAACATGCAACAAATGACATAGTTTTCACCCCTGACCTGAGCCAAATTTATAACCCCGACAATTCAAACAACAATTCAAAATAATTGTGAATCATTTTACAAAAAATACTAAATTATTCATTCTATTCATTACAGACAAACATATTTTTATTTCATTTGTATTTTAAAAACATGCATTAGCTTAAGGAATAAGGGAACAAAAAGCAAAAAAATTAATGAAAAAGAAATATATATAATATATATAATAAAAAAAAAAAATTGAAGAATTGAGAAATTCAAAAAATGACCTCTTTAAAGTACAATCTAGAGGCAAATCCGGTTTCAAAAAGTTAGTAATCGAAACTTTTGGACAAGTATTTCTATACGAAAAGTTGTACACAGAAAAAAAAGAAAAAAAAACATCATTGTAAAAGCACTAGCTTCTTCACTTCGTTCAGAATCTAATAATGTATTTCAAACAAAAAATATCGCTCGTTTAAATTTTGTACAGGAATTTTGCTAATTCTTGTACAAAATTATGTAACCTGATCTGTGGGAGTTAGCACTTATTTTGTTACAAAATATCATGTTTATAAAAAATACATGTATTCGCGGGCTGCGCACGTAGCACGAACAATGTAAAATGGGATGCAGTTTACAGCTACCTGTTTTTAGGTACATACACGGGTGCATACGTTCATTACGGGATGTACTATTCAAGGGATTACCTTTTATGTAACAAACTCGGGCTAGCAAAGTAGGTAGAAAAAAGGTCATCTGTTACTTGGCCCGATAATTTACATCGATAAAATGTAAAATCACAACGATTGGGTAGTAATTTAAATATTAATCCATTTCATCGTGAAATCAATTGAATTGTTCTCAAAGTAATAATCAAACGGGTGATATGTATAATAATATGTATTTCCGTTTTCCGCTACTATAGATTTCAGTTTCAGTTTTTAGATTTTGGTACCTTACTATCAATACATATCAAAAGTTACCAATTGCAAATTGTAATGATTTTCAAAATAACTATATTTAATTAAACAAAAATCGATATTTAAACTATTTTTCAAATATGCATATTTTTTCAATAATACATCAAGTAAAAAAATAAAAAACCATAAAAATCTTTAAGTTATGGAAAATCAAATTAAAAATGTAATTTCAGTTTGAAGTTCATTGAAAATTTTATTTTATAATATTGTAATTATTTTCAAGATAACTTCAAATTAATCAAAAATAGCAATATATTCGATTATAATTAAAATAATTAAATATATTTTTAAAATAAAATAATCAAGTAAAAAAGTCAACATTACGTCTGTAAATTTTACAATATCGACTAAAAAATAAAATTCGTATTTTATTATAAACAGGTACATTAATATTTTTTTATAGTTGTGCGCTATGGTTTTGATAAAGGCATATCGCATATTTCTACCCTTTTATTTTACTTTATTAAACACTGCTTTTTTTGCTGTTGATATTTATCTTAATTGACAAGTTATCAGTTGTCGTGATATATATTGTAAACGTAATCTTACTTCTTTTCTCTCTAAAGAAAATATTATTTATGTGGTCTGTATATGTATTTCAATTATTACAATAAGGGGGTCACCAAGATGTAAAAACCGAAATTTGTGGTGACGGAAAATGGAAATGTATTACATTATTATACTGGCGGTTAACGAAAAGGTTTATATCGATAGAAAACAGTGGTGCCTAACACTTAAAATAAATTACCTCAGCTTTGGGTTGAATTTGTTATTTATAATATATTGTATAGGTAAGTAGAATACTAACATAAATTAACGATATGATTATTGAATAATTTTAAATTTTCAAAATCGATTATACATAGATCTAGTTTTGGGGCAATTTAAAAAAGAAGATGTATAAACCGTAAGTGCATGTCATTTTTTTAAAAAAATTACAAAAAACATGAAATCAGGGTCAAATATACATATCAAAATCATTTTTGCTACCTGTAAAATCGTAGCCGAATTATTAATTTTCCGACAGACTTAATGAATAGTATCGCCACGGAATTTCTGATTGTTTTAGGATACAAACTAATTTAGTCTTGGAATATTTAAGTTATTATTCCAATTAAATCCATTTTTACGTCCCACAAAATTTGAAAAAAAGGCAATTTCCTTCTTGTTTACATACGTTTAAGAAGACTTGTCACTAAAATGTGTCCATATGCAACTCTTCAAAAAGTTATAATGTTATTAAGTTTTCTTATAAAACTTATTTTTCGCATTCCAAAAATGTGGATGACCGAGTGGTTTTATTATAAAAATACCTTTGGACAACGATCAAATTTGGATACGCTCTTATAGAAATAGGATAAAAATAGTACATAATATTTTGTAAATTATAAAATGTGTATATCATTTCATTATAAAACGTATTTATATTTAATATACAATATAAATACATTTAGCTATTTAAAAATCAATAATAATTCTCATGTAAATTATAGATTAAGCAGTTATCGTCAGTCATATAAATTATTTAATTATTACCTACTAAAGTTACTTATATATTTAAATATATATTTACAAATATTTTACATTACAATGTATGGAAAAAATTAGAGTGCCTATGTATCATCCTATATATAGCTCTCTAGAAAAAACTAATTTATCAAAAATCATAATTTTTATATAAGCTAAAATATAGTCAGCAGAGCTCTAGAGATAACAAGTAAAGAGACTTCTAAGGGACAATGACATCAACCATAACCTTATGGTTATACATTGCATATCATACTCGTATGTATCAATGAGGTTAATTATTTTTATTGGTTTTAAATTCGAAGTATTAAAACTCTAATATAATTTGACAACTTTGCATTTTAAATTATAAAATATTTTTTCTTTGATCCACTACAAAACGTTCATTGTCATGATATTAAAAAGGTAAAACTTTGCAATTGAGTACCTCCTTTAAAAATATCTTTCAGAAACAATTTCCACAAATGTATACAAAATACAAATGAATTCGTATAAAATTCGTTATAATTTATCGTTTATATAAAACGGGCGTGAAAAAAATAAAGGAAAATTACTTTTTTCAAGATGTTCTACAAAACATTTCATTGTCCATATAAATAATTATGCTTTTTTATTAACAACGTAGAAAAAACAAATCGGTTCTTGTAAACATTGCAGAATAATTTTGGTTTGGACTTCGCCGTTGTCAAAATTATGAAACCATCGAAACGAGTATATGTTTTACATACGAAGAATTAATGGAAAATGTTGTAAATATATCTTAAATTATGTATATTTAAAACAGTATATAATATTAGGTCATATTTTTATTTTTCAGAAAAAATAGTATATACAATATACCAGTGGCGTATTCAGAGGAGGGGTTATGGGGTTGTAACCCCCTCCGAAAATTCAGCGTTGAAAAATATTTATCGTAGGAAATTTTATTGCACCAAAATATTTGCAATACAATTTTCTACCTAAACACCGAGTTTGAAAATAATCGGTCCAACCAATTTTTTTTTATGCACGTTAAAGTCTGTAATTTTAAGTAAAATTAACGAATTTCGTAAAATTTCTTAATTCAAACGGTCATAGAGAAAAAAATTGACTTACTATTTTTGAGATTTTTTCAGCTCAATTAGATATATATATATATATATATATATATCAATGAGATCATATTAAATTTTTAAGCCTTAATATTAAAAATCAAATATTTTTTCACATAAAAACTAACAAAAAAAGAAAAATTTCAAAATTTTTTTTAAATGCTGTACTTAACTCAAAATTAATCAATTCTTTTTGAAATTTTATGAAATGTTTTCGTCACCATTTTTAGTAATTGGTGAATTTTTCAAGTTTCTAGCGGCATTATTTTCGAAGTTATGGTAAAAAGCATTTTTTAATTTTACGGAAATTCTGGTAATTCTATATTTTACTTTTTTGTCAATTTTTTGCAGATTTTCCACGTTTTTGGAAAAATTATCGAGAAGTTAAAAAAATTATATCCTTAAAGTATTATCTGGGTGTGATTCCAGATTCATAGAGATACTGAATCAAAACTTTTGGATAAGTATTTCTGTACAAAAGAGTGTTTCCAGAAAGAAAAAAAAAAACATCATTTCAAAATCATAAGCTTCTTCACTCCGTTCAGAATCTAAAAGATGAATTTTTACATGTTTTAACATATTGAAATAAAGTAATAAAATGTATAAATACAATAAAACCATCAAAAATGCTATACAATTTAATTAGTGAATTTTTTTTTCAACCCCCTCCAAAAAAAAATTCTAGATACGCCCCTGATCAGGACCCCCACCCATCGGTCATATTTTTTTTAAAATAATATTGGTTTTAACTTTTAGTTTATAGTTTCAAATTAATATAAGACTTAACTTATTTTAAACATTTTGATACATTAGATCGATGGATATTACCAAGGCAAATAAAATCTTTAGGCTGGACACAACAAAGAATTATTTAACTTTATTGACTAGATATTCAAATTTAAATTTTAAATTCTGAGTGAAGTGATAAATATTTAATTTTTTATTTATGAAACCATTTTTTTTTTCAGTATTATAATTTTGCCACCAACTTTTTTGGTACAACATTTCATTTAGATGGTATTTTTAAAAAGATATTTAAAAAAAAAAATCTTTATAGGTTTACAACGTATTAAAAAACTATATACATTTTGAGTAAAAATGGTGATATATGCAGTAAACTTGATCTTCATTTATCAATAATTATAATAGGTAGTATCGATTTCAAAAAAAAAATTACTACAGAAATTTAACATAAGCAACGGCTATCTAGTAATACAGATTTTGATTTCATTTTCAAAAATAAATTTATCTTTTTTGTCATAAATATTGAAAACATTGATGTTTCTTGATATTAATTCGTATTTTTGGTTCTTGATATTATGAGCTTAAATTTTAACAAACATATAAAATGTATAATTTAATTTAAGTACTGAAAGAAAATATTAAAAATTGTTATTTAAATTCTTTTTTTATACTTATATATACTTATAGGTACGTATTTATTTATACATATTTATACGAATACGAATTCAAACAAATATTTCATTATTTTGAAATTTTTTTTAGTCCTCTTCCATTGAAAAATCCTTGCTACGTCAATGGACCCTGGTGTAACGTCCTATTTCTAGTTTACAAAGTCCTATTTACAAACACTGCACTAGCGATAACTGACTATCCGCGCGTACGTTTTATTCGTATATTTTACTCACTTGTGTATCACACGAGACGACGACTCGGATACCAAATTTTTATTTGCATGCACCGGTAATGACATTTGTTCTGCGAAAAAACCACTCGGTAAAAAAATAGAACAAAATTGTATTACGTAACTGATAGATAATTTACTTACTTCTCACTAACGCAGATTTGTAGGCCATTTTGTAGTTGTGTTTTGTCGTTAAAAGTTAAATTACGAAATAAGCAAATTTTCTGATAATAATTAATTCCATTAAAACGTTGATAAAATAGTATTGTAATAATAAAACGACGAGTATATACGATAACAACGATATTGTTGTCGTGGTAATTTGAACGCTTTTGTTTAAAATGTATAAGCGACCAACACATTTTAGGGATATTTTTTGTATTATTGAATTTATAGGTATTGGCGTAACTAGTTGGGGGCTTAGGGAGGTTTAAGTCCTCCACCCCACAGCTAGTATTTTTCAAAAACCATTTAAAATCGTGTATCTGTATATCTTGTTAAACGGGTACAAAAATATTGTGTACACATTTTTTAATAATAAAACACTCTCATTAAAACTATATTATAAGATTATTGAATAACTCAATAAATATGTGTACACAGCAGTAATAATAGAACTACAGTAGAAACTGTTTATAATGAGTAATGACATTTAAGGGGCCGGTCAAAATTGGTCATAATACTACTAAAATAGTCAGTAAGACCAAAATAATAAAAAATAGAAAATTTAATAAAACATTTATATATACATTATGCATTATGTATTACAAATGTCTTAAATTTTTATCACAAAATCGTGATCAAAATACACACAATATATAGCATTATTCAGTTTACTATTACTATTTATTTATTTATTTTATTTTTTTTTTTTGACATAAAACTTATATATTAAAATAATCTATTATTTATTAGTTTGTACCTAACACTATTGAAGTTATATTCGATTCGATAAATGCAATTCGTATGATAAATATCGCTATAGATAAAGTATTTTTCTAAAATAACCAAAAATAATCGTCATATCATCCATATAGTCATTATGTAGATGTCATAATAACCGATATAAATCAGTACATATCATATACAATTTTTGCTGGGACTTTAAACTTAAGGTCATTTAACCCGGTTTTTCATTATAAATGATTTCTGTTGTATTTATAAATTTAAGTCACTTCTAGATGTGAAGGTATTAATAGGCATAAAATCGAATATTCCATTGAGCATAAATATTCAGGAACTATTTAATTTTAAACAAATGTTTACAGATTTAATTTTAATAATTGTTCATCAATAACTATTTTAATTAAGTTTTATTATACCTATCTGCACAGTATTATTTCAACGATTATTTTTTAATGCAAAAAGATAATTATGAACACTAAACATAAACCATAAACATTATAAATGATCTGTGAATATTTTTTGGTGAGCAAAAAATGAAATGATTTAATTTTTAAAATTGTTATTTTTTGAAGTACTTAAAAAAAGGTAATTACTGAAAAATTCGAGTAAACAGTGTAAATTCCACTTTTTAAATAGGTATACCGTAAGTAATCATAGGCACTCGGAGGAGGAGGCAAGACGGAGAATTTCCTCCCTTTAGGCTTTTCAAAAATGATTTTAAGTATTTTTATTGCAAACTCAATACTCATACATAAATATTAAAATATGTCATTGCTATTCTGTATGTATAGATTTATAAATTTGACAAAGTCAAAATAATTTTTAATATACAGTAGATACATTTATAATCAGTGTTGTGCTTAGATAAAAAAAAAAAACTAGATAAAGATAAGATAAATAGAATTAAAATTATCTAGATAAAGATATACTCGTATATTGCGAAAATGTAATTAGATTCAAATAAAAAAAATCATCTTTATTCAGATAAAAATGAGATGAATTTTTTTTACTAAATATTAAATAAAGAGTACCTAATCAAAAAAAAAAAAAAAAAAAATTATACAAAATCTTTTTTAAGCTACTGTTTTTCAATAGTATATATATTTTTTTTTATGTAAACATTTTTTGTAAAGAAAAACTTGTCCAAAAGTTTCAACCAGCAATTTTTTTTAGATTCTGTGTGGAACGAGAAAGCTAGTATTTTTTTTTAAACATTTTTTGTAAAGAAAAACTTGTCCAAAAGTTTCAACCAGCAATTTTTTTTTAGATTCTGTGTAGAGCGAGAAAGCTAGTATTTTTACAGTATTGTTTATTTTTTTATTTTTATTTTTTTTTTTTTTGTTAACACATTTTCATATAGTATTAGTCATCTAAAAGTTTCGACCAGCAACTTTTTTAATCAAAATTCACCTCTAGACGGTACTTTTAAGAGATCATTTTTCGAAAATCTATATAATTTTCTCAAGTTTGGGATAAACTACACAAAAATTTGACAAAAAGACTTAGAAACTATATATCTTTTAATCTAAACTTTATGAAAATTTAAATATAAATAGACAATAATGTGAGAAATGTTTTTGATTAAGAAAATGTTTGTACATTTTTTTTTTAACACTTTTCTCATCAACATTTTTTTTTACTGTTCTCAGTTAATAGTGTGCTAAGTACAAAATATTTTAATTTTTTTATATTAATTAACTTTACAATTTTTAAGTAAAATTGTTTTATTTAAACTGAAGCTCAACTCAGAATTTTTTTTTTGAAAAAATAATTTATCGTTTCTTTAAAATTTAACACACCCGCCAAATTTCACCTAAGGAGTGAAAGAATACCTATGGTGCAAAGTATGTCTAGATTTTTAAGAATACTGTGGAGTTTATTTACTTTTATTACTAGAACTTTTTTAGTATTTTTTAGTACTAGTACTTTTTTATACTAGTTGTTTGGCTTTAGTTTTTTTTTTATTCAATAAATATAGAAAAGGAAAAAAGACAATTTTATTAAAAATAAAAAAAAATTTGATGAGAAAATAAGTGTAAGTCTATGTACACAAGATGCATGCGTTGATTGCATCGATGAGTGCAAGTTAGGTGGTATACGCCATACACGCAAATTTTATTTCTACGTGAAAAACATAACTCGGAAATTAATATAATCGTATTTCAGTTATCATCAGTGTTATGCATTATCTAAACGAAAAAAAAAGTTATCTTTTTACCTTAACAAGATAAAAAAAAATAATTTTGAGTAACTTTTATCTATATTTAAAAAAAAAATTTTCGCTCAGGATAAATTATCTAGACAATTTTTTTGAGATTTTTTATTTTATTGTGATAGGGTTATCAACGAAGTGAAATAAGCTTATGTTTTTACAATGACGTTTATTTTTTTCTTCTTCTGCATACACTTTCTTCTATAGAAATACTTGTCCAAAAGTTTCGAACAGTAACTTTATAAATCCATAATCACACCCAGATGATACTTTTAAGAGGTCATTTTTCAAAATTTCTCAATACTTTAATCAAAAACACAGAAAATCTGACAAATAACGGCAAAATATACTGTTACCGGAATTTTTGTAAAATCGAAAATTGCTTTTTAACATAACTTCAAAAATAATGCAGGTATAGGGATTTGAAACTTTCACCAACTACTAAAACTGGTCACGAAAACATCTCATAAAATTTCAAAAAGATTTGATCAATTTTGAGTTAAGTACAGCATTTTGAAAATTTTGAAAATTTCTAATTTTTTGTTAGTTTTTATGTGATAAAATTTTTATTTTTGATATTAAGACTTGAAAATTTAACATAATTTCACTGACATATATGTCTAAGTGACCTGAAAAAATCTCGAAAATCATTAGTCAACTTTTTTCTCTATAATCGTTTGAAATAAGAACGACGAAATTCATTAGTTTTAATTAAAATTACACACTTTAACGTACATAAAAGAAAATTGGCCAGACGAATATTTTTGAAACTTGGTACCTAGATAGCAAATTTCATTGCGAATATTTTGGTGTAATAATATTTTGAAAGAACAAAAAATTAAACATTTTACAAGGGTTTGATTTTAAAAAAATCGGAGAAAGTATGGTCTAAGGTAGGTAATGTTTTTCGCTTATCTTATCTTACGTATTTTTCGACGCACCCACTGCCAGTCGTCGCCAAAATATGTAATGCGGTACCGCGGTACTATTTTCCCCACAATGTAGTTGTTTTTATTATTAATTTACTATGACGATTGTGTTTACGGAGTGATTTGTGTTTACATATTTATTAATAAATAGTTACAACATATTTAGTGTATAAAATAACATTATAATATTCACCAATAAATTGAATTATTTTATTTATTTAATTATCGAGCCTTGATGATACTCATATTTAGGCATATAATATAATAATTAATTTAGGTGCATATAAAACGTCACTTCATCACACTAATAATTTACGAATTTCACTCACTCTGTATAACATTGTACAGGGGACTTGACGTATTGTTATAGAAAGGTTTTATAGTGGAGTATGTGCGAAAATATACACGTTTTTTATATTACTAATTTACTTCGTTTAGAATCGTATTATTGAAAAAATGATTTATCGTTTTTTTAAAATTCAATACACCCGTCAAGAATATCCCACCCGAGGTACGAAGAACACCCCGACTATCAAGGTTCACACTTTTTTTAGTTTAGTATTGCTTACATTTCATTTGATTTTATTTCCAAGCTCTATTTTGAAATATTTATAAATTTAATTCGCCTACGCGATTGTCGATATTTACGATTGATAAAATGAGAAGTTCCCCTGTTGGCCCTGTTCATAGTATAATATAGATATATTTAAATTAGAATTACTATATTAAAATGTTTAAAAAGTTATAGTTGGGTAGGTACTAAGCAATAAAATAATAAATAGTGGATTTCACATATTTCATGTCTTGAAATTAAGAAGATAAATAAAATAAAAAAAATATTCAAGCAAATAAATTATAATCTAGCCATTCTATCAATTATTTATTTATAATAAAAACTAAAATTACCATTTTACAGATTTAAGTTTTTAAACATGATTTTTTTTAAATTTTCTGATTTTTATCTAGAAAAATATGACCATCTTTTTATCAATTATATTATTTAGATAAATATTCAATGAGTTATCTATTATCTTATCTAGATAATTGTTGGCTCATTTTACTCAACACTAGTAATCCAATAATAATATACAAATAATAAACCAATAACTGCATGCATTAAAGAGAATAATTTTATATCATATAACATTATTGCTTGTATTATTTACAAGTTCATTTGGCGGTAACGATGTAAAAAAGACCGGATATAATTCCCACGACGGGTGGGATTCTCTTGACGGGTGCATTAAATTTTAAAGAAACGATAAATCATTTCATCAATAAAACGATTCTGAACGAGGGAAGTTAATAATATAAAAAATAAATGAAAAAAAAAAAATGTAGAAAATGTCCAAAATTTTTTTTTTACATTTACAAAATTTTCTTGCGCCAAAATCTATCTTGTATGATTTTCTATCTATGTTTAAATTTTCATATAGTTCGGATCAAAAAATTATGGTTTCCGAGTCGTTTTTGTCAAATTTTGGGTAGTTTTTTCCAAAA
>JAIPRM010007868.1:0-16610 GCA_025469315.1 Stegophylla sp. TES_Ste_2020 | reverse complement strand
GTTCAGAATCGTTTTACTGAAGAAATGATTTATCGTTTCTTTAAAATTTAATACGCCCGTCAAGAGAATACCACCCGTCGTGCGAAGTACACCCATCGTGCGAAGTATGTCCGGCTTTTTTGTATTACACATCGTTTATGAAGTTAAAATATTGGTAACAGGCGCAAACGGGCTACACCTTTTTTAAAAGTGTTTTTTTTTTTTTTTTTGCCCCTTACGTTTGGGTTTTTAAAAATTCCTGTTCGCAAACGAGTAGTGCATTTGTACGCAAACGAGTCGTAAAAAAGGGTATCACCCAAGCAGCCGGCATGTGAGATTAAAACTGGCTTCATCACTCTCAGTACGTTTGAATTCTACTCGTTGTTCGATTCCGAGACACGGAATTTTTGTTGAAGAGGATTGAAAATGTTTGATCGGTTATGTATGAATATGGCAATCATATCGGAAATTCACCTGGCAGTTTGTCACGTTTAATACGATATTCGAATCGGCCAAAATAAGAAGGAGCGCACCTACTCAGAGGATAACGGAAACGATATTTCCCGTGTGGAACGAGGTGTCAGAAAAAACAATATGAGGATTTCGTCAGAGATCAAACCCATAAGGAAAACGGAAAGAAACTTAATACGCTATCCTTTGACGATGAGAGACGAAGCTGCAGCAGAGACGAGTCGAACCCGTTCTAAACAACTTGATGAGAAAAAATAAATAAATTGCCGCAAGAGTGGGCCACACTCGATGGCGGTCGGAAATTCGAACGAGGACGTGCGATCACGGAATAAATCCCGGGTGAAAATATCTATGTATATTTCTATACAGTAAATCGACTCCGTCATTTTGAATTAGCACCGAAAAGGACACAATTTCGGATTCGAAAATTGAACGAGATTTCGATCCTATAGACCACGTGCGATTTGGTCTTATCAAAAGTCAGAAGTTCACTCGTAGAAAACGTTTATTCCTACTACACAAATGTAGAATAGAAATTTTTCAGGAAAATACCTTTTATTTTTCGTTTAGAGTGTTGACTGAATGCACTAATTCGTTTTGATCTTTACGTTTTGATGATATAGTAAGATATTTTAGATTCTGAGTGGATCGAAGAAGCTAGTGTTTTCACAATGATGTTTATTTTTTATTCTTCCTTCTTTTCTTATGTGCACACGTTTTGGTGTAGAAATACTCGGCCAAAAGTTTTGAACAGCAACTTTTTGAATCTCGATTTGCCTCTAAATAGTGCTTTTATGAGGTCATTTTTCAAAATTCTTAATAGCTTTCTCATAAAGTAAGAAAAACCACCCAAAGTTTTACAAAAAATACTCGGAATCTATTTTTTTTTTCAATCCAAAATTTATGAAAATTTCAATATAGATAGATGATAATATGAGAAATATTTTGGTGCAAAAAATTTTAATATGAAAAAAAATATGGAAATTTTTTCCTAACACTTATTTTTCTCATATTTTTTTTTCCTTTTCACATTTAATAATGAAATATAAAACTGGCCGAGTAAAATTATATATATATATATATATTTGTTTTTGTTATCTTAACAAACTTCATAGTTTTTATGTAAAATTTTCTTGAATAAATTTAATATCCGCTCAGAATTGTCTTATTGAAGAAATGATTTCTCGTTTCTTTTAAAAAGTATAAAAATAATAATAAAATCACTTGGATTTTTCAACGCCACCGATTCACGTTCACTCCTTAGTGTAAAATGATCGAAAATCTAATCGACATTACTCGTATATTGAATATTCTCGTCGACCATTTCAAAAACACTATTATAATATGTAATCAATTAATTCGATTTAGTTGTACTCTGTTTTATGTTTTTTTTTGTCATTTTAACACTGTTTTCCACTTTCGTAACCAAATCGCGATCGAATTAATTTATTTCGAATAGTGCAGCAATTGATCGCTTTGGCTTAATACTACACTTTAATCCGATTCACGCCACGGAGAAATAAAATCATAATGATAGAAAGAAAATTAATTGGTTGTGAGATGTTCTACGAGTTGTAGCAGCATTGGATGGAAAAAATTTAATTGAACAAGTTGACCCATGTTATTATACTACCAGTAATATTGTACAAACTATAATCTACACAAGTCATCAAGATAAAAATCTATTGTCTTTTATCTTATTTAGATCATTTTCAGCGCAGGTGTCTTTATCTTCATTTAGACAAAATTCTAGTTACATAATATACGTACCTATCTAGATAGTTTATTAAAAACAAAAAATTATTAAGAAATTTTTAGTTAAAAATATTGAAAAAAAATATCGAGCAAAACTTTCATTATTATTATTATTATTAATATTTATTTTTGTGTTTAAATTTTTTTATATACTTACCGTATACTTATATTACGCGGAAAACAAACGGTTTGGTTAGATTTGTTATTACACTATGGATTTCAATATTGAATGTTCATTATACATTATTTGAGTTTTACACTATAAACAATGATCATTCCCAGCACCCGTTAATCAGTTAAAATCGAGAGGTCATTTCAATAAAGTGATCCAAACTTTAACACAAACTTTAAACCATAAAACAATCAATATGATTTTATGTGGAAGATCAGAGTGAACCGAATGAGCGAGACCAGAAAGTACAACCAAATATTTGTAGATTTTAAAATCGAAACGATATGATCAAATATGGTTTTAGTTTTATAGCTACACTCCAGTACCATCTACAGACCGGAATCTCGATTCAAAAATTCTGGTCGAAACATTTGGACAAGTATTTCCATATCATAAAAAAGCCATTACAAAAAATAAAAAATAAAAAATAAAAATTAATTTGATTTTAAAAATACAAGCGAAAAACGCTTCATTCAGATTCTAAAATAAATATTTGAAAAAAACAAAAAATCGACTCTCTAATTTACTTTTAGAACTAAAGAATGATACGCGTGTTGATCGTGAAAATGTCTAGTGGTATTCAGTGATAAACTGAAGTCGACAACTCTCCCGGAATAGAATAATATTTTAATTGCCTGCAGATGAAACACAAGAAATAAGAATAATAATAATAAAAAAAAAAAAAAAAGCAAAAGTAATAGTAATCGATATTTAAATCACGTTCTATTTTTTCGTCCGTCGGGACGACGAGAGCTTAACCGCCCTTCCGCCCACCTCCCCCCTCCCCCCGACGCCGTTCGGAGTACTAAAAATAAATAACACCTCTCGTACGCGTATAAAAATAGAGAAAAAAACACGAAAATATGACCACATCGCGCCCGTATCGCGGTCGTAATAAGTCGACCGTATTTATTCACGCGCGCGCGCTAATGATCAGAGTATGAATCACACGTTGCGGCGGCGAAGGGGAGGGGAGGGGGATGTAAATAATTGATGACGGTTATAGGCTGACCGGGATTCGCGTGTGAAATTTTTCACACGTCATTATATCGTATCTCGGTAAATAAATTTTATAAAAAAAATCGCTTAAAACTCGACGGTTACGACGACGATGACGTGGGCGCGCGCGACTGGAGTCTGCGGATTTCCAAGCGTGGATTTTTTTATTAATATTTTTTTTTTTTTTTTTTTACGGCTTTATAATAATATCTATTTATACACGCAGTGCTCTCGAATGAACGCCAGGTTTTGAAAATTTCCCTCAGAGGCCGAGCTACAATCGTTTTCGAATGATTTATCGACAGTAGGAGATTAATCGTTTTCGGTAAACCGTAATAAAAGACATCATTATTGGTAGGTAAGTAGAATTTTGAAATTCCATGAAATTTATTTTCTATATATAATATGGCAGGCTAATATGGAATTTGTTAAATTTTTAGAAGGGTTGCTTTCAATAGATTTTTTTTTTCAATTTTTTGTAATGACTAGCCAAAATTTGACAAAGCACCTTTAATTTTTTTTTTTTTTCTTTTACTTTAGCTTCATGAAAACTTAAACGCAGATTGACGAAAATAAATAAAGAATGTTTTGGTGAAAAAATATGTTAAAAATTTTAAAAAAAAGTAAATTTAATTTTTTTACACTTTACATAACCGACAGATTAAAAATAAATATTTTTTGCAATTAAATTTAAACAAATTTTTTAAATGAAAAATAGTCTCGTGTAAACTGAAGTTACTGTGTGAAAATCATTTATCGTTTCTTTAAAATTTAACGCTACTTACCGCAAAGTTCTGCCGGAGAAACGAAGAATGCACGGTGCAAGAATATGCCAAATTTTTTTAACAGAGTATCTACTTACTTACTATTGACTTCTGTTATGACGCGAAATCGGAGGTTCTATATTATAACTGTACCTATTTGCATATTATATAGATCGGATATAGATCAGTGTGAGGATTTCGTGTCTGATTTCGATTCATTTCCTCCGTAGATCGCGCAGAGCGATTTCCATGAACGAAAACGAATTCCATCCGACTAACGAAAAACACGCAAGTATGTCCCGCTTTTTTTTATTTCTAATTAATTCATTAAATTTTTTTTTTTTTATCCTTTGATATTTATAAAAGTAAAAAAAAAAAAATCCAATCAAAAAATGATAATCAAAAAGTCTTCGAGGGCCACACGTTCAGAACTCCTGTTGACTGTTCTATTCCTTTTCACTTGTTTGCAAACGTTGAAAAAAAAAACATTTTGCGTGTACGCACAAAAATATGAGTACTTAATGCGTTTGCTGAACATTCCGATTATTTCGACGAAATGATTATAATTAAACATAAATTCAAATTCGATTTATTCTGTCGAGTGCTATTAAACGTGACTGATGAAAGTTTTTTTTTTTTTTTGTGGCTACTTCAGAGTTAAAAACAAAAAATAAAAATAAAAACGTTTCGATCGAAAACAATAATAACAATTCAATGGCCACGAAATTCGGGGGGTTTTTTTTTTTTTAGTTTTTTATTATTGTTCTCTTGAGAGCTTTATTAAAATCGACAAGAGAAATTCCTATCGAAAATTTCAAATATCAACTACTACATTATAATAATTGTATACATAACTTTGTTTTGCTTGCTCAATAATGCATTACAGTTTTTGTCACAAATATTATTAATACATCACGATAAAACATACAATTAATACTCTATTAACGTGTACCTACGTTTTAACGAGTAAATATTTATTTTAAGGTCTCCGATGGATTATTCATTTTTTTCCCCCTTACAAATTATTCGAATGTATATTCACCTAAACTGTTTACACTTTTATAGGATAAACAACGATTTCGAGCAAGTAATTATTTTTAAATTCTGAACGGAGCGAAGAAACTAGTGTTTTTACAATAATGTTTATTATTATTATTATTATTTTCATTTACATTTATTTCAGTTTTATAACTGAAAACATTGTGTAAAACTTCGACACTCTTATTGTTAGTTTTCTCGTCCAAACAACTGACAAGTAATTATGTTTTATTTTTATATTTTAGTTTAACCACAATAATCTCGTAGTTTCTAGTCGTGACTTTTGCTACATCGAAATTGAGTTAAGAATCTTATTGTGTAGCGTTTCAATGTCATACAAAGTTGAATTTCTTAAAATCGCACTAAAAATGCCTCAAAAATGGATCTAGTGCGAAAAAAAATCCCCGTATATACGTAGCGCCATGGGTATGCTTCTATCCGCGGGTTGAACTTGGTGGGCGTGTAAAATTTTGAAGAAACGATAATTAATTTCTTAAATAAAAATATTTCGAATTAGGAGCTTCAGTTTACACAAGAATTTTTTTTTTCCAATTTTCTTTCCCCGAAATTGTGAACGGGGGCGAAATAATGATGAGAAAAAAGTGTTTTTCAATATTAAGTATTTTTTTCGTGTTATATTGTCTATCTACGAGTTCAACAGTTCAATATCAACTAGTAATAATAAAAGTATGTACGCTTGACATGATACATAGTGTAAATTTCTGAAAAGTTTTATTTCCCGGGTCAATAAATATCATTTTTAGAAGAAAAAAAAACCACAAAAGCTAAAAAGTTTGAGCCCTACTAACAATATTACGTTGACTTTCTTGAATACTTAAATTATTTTTTAAAAAAAAATAAAAGATTTTTATTTATATAGTCTGTATTTCCCAATTACACTTTGACTCCCGTGACTCCGGCTCACTTTGATTAACCACTACGGTCATAAATCGGATATTTTCCAAAGGAAAAAGAATAAACAAAAAATGTTTTTATCTTCCCGGACCATTAACCGAATTTAAACGCTTGTTCCATACACTTATATTAATAGGGCGTATTTAAGTACTTCTCTTTTTACTCATTCAAAAACTGTTTAATCGTTTCAACGAAATGTAATTAAATATTTCAAAGTGGCCGTGAGATTAAAAATAAGTACTTCAGAATATGAACAAAAAAAAAAAAAAAAAAATTGAATTAAATTAAATTAAAAGCAGCCTTATATTTTATTTCACCGTACAACAATAAAGCTACGGCCGAAATTTTTACTTATTAAGAAAAAAAAACAACAGCGTAGCGTTTTCGAAATGGATATCAAAATTAAATCAAAGTAATGCACTTATTTCGACGACAAACGTTTCGTTTTAGTAAAAGTCAAAATGCTGGGAAAAAAATCACATCAAAATTATGACAATAAATGTCAAACTGTATTTTTAATTGTAAAACCGAATGGGTTCTAACAAAGAAAATAATATTACTAGTTTGATGAGTGAAAAATTGTCAGAGAAGAATATTCCTTTCGTCACCGTAAAGTATACATCATCAGATCTACAGATCTTACATATAATTATTAGATTATAATAAGTGTTCTTACGATGGTATTTATAAATCTTTATATAAAAGTTTCACATACTTACTTGTGTTGGTACGTCTACTTGATGGTACTTTAAAGTAGTAATTTTTCAAATTTCTCAATTGTTTTTCCGAAACCAAATTTTTGAGTGACAATTATTGCTGTTTATAATAATTGTCTGAAGCTCAGCTCAGTTGTATTGAAGAAACGAGTTAATCGATATTATTAAATACACCGTCCGTGAGTATCTCACCCGAGGATGGAAGAATACCCGTGGTGCGAAGTATTTCCAATTTTTAAAATAAAAAAATTGATCGATTTTCGACAAAATGACGTTACAATTTTACCCTGTCACTGTTATTTTATCGCAATATAGTATTGTTTTCGGGGATTTATCAATAGTTTTTCCTACCACTCTGTAAATTCATTTCGCAATGTTATATTATGTGAAATATTAAATCGCGCACTGTGTTTGTAAACAACACGAACAGTACGAAATGAAACGCAATGAAGGCGCACATTCGTTTCAATGAAGACGTGAAATAAAGAATAATTATCACATAAATCATAACCTTAATTATTAAGTTGTGACTTTCAAATTTTTCAAAAACCTACTTCCATTTCGCACCAAACGATTGTTAATTTCTTAACGTCAAAAAGCGTCACAAATGTCTGTGAAAAAACTCGACGTCTCTGCAAATAGAATAATTTACGTCGTGATACGTCAAATTTGTCATTTTCTATACAGAGTGATTCATTAAACAAACTCACCCCTTTGTTTTTGACGTAAAAATGAAAAATTATAGAATTTTTTTGAAAACGACCTATTCAATAAAAAATATTTGTGTTTATTTTTTATTTTTTCAATATCACCTTAAGGATTTGTCTTGTGTTGATATACATTTTTTTTTTTCAAATGGCACCCTCCGACCTATTTTAACTACGGAATTTCATTCAGACAAACTTTCGGTGGATTTTGATGAATTGAAATCAAAATGTGCACAAGTAGTAAGTTTATATTTTACAACATTGAGAATTAATTAGGGGTTAGCTGGTAAAATCATAGATGCATAAATCATAATAATGACGTAATACGTATTTGTAATTAATGTGTGTCCAAGAAACTATTGTCCTTAATACTTAAATTTGAATAATTCAAAAGTTATTGGTTCGAATTTTAATTTTAATACAACAAGATTTTTAGAAAAATAACCTAAATAAAATTTCTTAATTAAAATGGGAGGGGGTAGGTGCAAATTTGGAAAAAAAAATTATATTTCCACGGGACATCCTAAAGGTGACATGAAAAAAAAAAATATGAAGATCATGGTTTTTATACAAACATATATATATACAGGGTGGAAAAGAATACATAGTAATCTACATAATATTCCTGATCAAAGCAACAAATAAGAAAATATATTTTTTCATTCTCTTTTTTTTCCCCCATATTGTTGGTGTTAAATGATTTCCAAAAGTGTATTAAATAAATAAATAATTAGTTTTCACAATAATCTAAAAATATTGTTACCACTATAATAATGTATGCAAATTTCTCATGTAATTTGATAATAATTTTCACAATTTTTTTCACCTTTTTGACAACACTTGGTGATGCTTAGAGGTACTGAAAATGAAAAGACAATGTGATTTTAGGATAGAATTTTTCAAAAAACATTATTTCAATATTTACAACGTGGTTTGAGGTTTAAACAATTTTTGTTTATTTTCATTTTCAGCTACACCAAACACTACGTTTGTGCCAAAATGGTGAAAATGATAAATTACATCAAACTGTATAAGAATTCTGTACATAATTTAGAAGTGACAATTATTTGAGATAATTACGAAAAATATTTTTTAATTTTTTAACAGAATTTTGAAAAACAAAACAGTATATTATTATTTGATGCACTGATATATCACAGGGATATCATGTGGATTACCATGTTTTTTTTTCCATCCTGTATGAAAAACACGGGACAAACAATATTGATCGAACCCTTAAGAAGACCTGTTTGGTAATTTGTATGCGTGTCAATATTTATTTTATTCACTCATTATTTCAATAACTCTTATTTATTGCTGAATTTCGATTTATTGTCGACTGACTTTTTATCGGGTCAATGCAAATCGTTCATAATTTTCCGAATTCAAATCGTTCGTGTCCATAATATATTATATAGGTTTTTTGAATTAATAATTAGTCAGTTGTGCAAACAGAAAATCGAAAAAAGCGTAAAAGGATTTTTTTTTTTTTTTTTAATATTTCAAATGTATTGATTGTAGTCGATTATTTTTTCTTTCGTACCAAGATTTGTATTGTACAAATATTATTTTTTTTTTTTTTTTAAGTATTACTCGAATCTCAATAAATTTATGAGATAATTGATGTTCGGTTAAAATTGCCATTGAATTGAACGACGACAATACATTGATAATTGTAAATTCCAACACGTTTATTGGATTTCTATTCACGACAAAAAATGAAATCTGATTTTAACATGAAGCTGTTCAAATTTTAAAATAATTTTTTCCTGCATATTTTCTTTTATGCGCATAAAACGCCATTAAATGGAGATCACTTCCAGAAAACAGGACAAAAAGTGTTCTGTTCAAAGTTTCTTATAGAAAAAAGAAACGTAAAGCTGTAAAAAGGGATAACCCTTTTTTTAAAAAGACGTTACTCTTATATTTGCATTTTTCTATTTTTAAATACATATTTTTTTTATGTCTTTTTCTGTTTTAATATTTAACCTTTTTCAATACAAAATAACTGAAACAAAGACAGTTTAATTACTGTCATTTTTCATGTTTCATTAATTATTTAATGCGATATGGAAACTATAATTTGTTTGTTTATGTGTTATGGAAAACATGGCTTTTATAGTGACTTGATAATTTTGAAAACAAAAAATACTCCAATTTTTACAATTTTAGGGCAAAAAGTTGGGAGTGAGCACACATAAAAAATCACCCTGTATAATATGATGGAACTGATTAAAACCGTTATTAGCTGAAATCGGAACTTAAACCTTAATTATGAATTTTCTCGAATTACAATTGAAATTTTATATTATTAAGTACCTGAACCAGAACCGAAACCGTTCAAATCATAGAAGTTCCAGTCCCTGACATCAACTAAAAACGTACTCGAGAAACTCGACTGGTCAGCAACGTCTAAGAGGTGTTTTGGCATTGTTATACATTATAATCAAGACTGATGATGCGTTAAAAGAACTTACGGAGCATCAAATAGGATTAAATATTAATTTTTTAATAAAAGTTAGTTTAATGCACGAGTACATTTTTTGAAAATAGTGTTTTATTAAATTTTAATAAACTAAATAATGACACATTTAATGTATTTTTAACTTATGTGGGAGAAAAAATTGCAAATTTAACTCCTCCCCCTTCCCCTCCAAAATATTTTTCTGGCTACGTCACTTCATAAAGTATTTGAGAAATATTTGAAATATTATTTCGGTATAACGGTAATGTTATCATTTTACAAAGTTTTAAGCCGAGGCGAGGAATCCGTTTCTCGTTCGTTGGAATGAGAAAAAAGAACGGATTCCTTTCAATGTAAAAAAAAAAAAAAAAAAAATGCATTGAACCAAACGAATTCCTTTCATCGTATTTTTCGCCTTTATTTTCTTTTACCTCATAAACACCTAGGCTTTAGTTATTATGCTCTCGAATTTAGATGTCTTTAAGATTAAGTGCCACACCGCCCCGTTGTTACGGTATTAATAATATTTTGTACAGTATAATAGCCGTAAAGAAGGTCAAGACGGATTGCATAAATCGTGATAATTTAAGCGAACGTCTTAATCTCGGTCAACACAGTGAGAAAAAAAATTAGTCTGACGCGTGGGCAGACGCTTACGGACGTTCATTAGACAATGTTCTCGAGCACTGTTCTGTGACCATAAAGTCATTGCCGATCCGTCACCAAAACAAATAAAAAAAAAACAAAACGCAGATTGTTCATATCTCGTTATAATTTGTGTAATTTATCAAGCAAAAAATGGAAAAAAACATATGAATCAGAGAGATTACACACTATTTTATGACATACTATCGCACGATTTAGATCGGTGGTGCCCAAGGGGGGGGAGGGGTGATATTCACCCCCTCGTAAGAGTTTCTAATATTGAGAGAGACGTTTTACTGAAGGGATGACCTAAGCGGGCTAATTAAATTGAATTTCTTTCTACGTTTATGTTTTACAATCATCCCTATAAAAGGTCAACAGTTTTCATTGGTGATTGATGCCAAATATAATATTACACAGGATTGTATTCGCAACTACGTAGAATATGTGTATATGTAAATTATACATACGCGAAAAGATCTATTGAACCCATATACATTATCATTTCATCAATACCGTCTGGGTGTGTTTCCGGATCTACAGAGTTACCGATCGAAACTTTTGGATGAATATTTCTATATGAAAAAATGTTTCCAGAAAGGGGAAAAAAACATAATTTTAAAATCATAAACTTCTTCGCTACCTCTCAAAATCGAAAAGACGACATACGAATTGAAAAAAAATCTTTTAAAAAACTCACAAAATGTCGAGCATTTCATTCTGTGGTGTAACATATTAAATCGAATTTATAACTCACATTTATCTTCGTTTTAAACAAAATAGAAAAAAATAAAAACAAAGTCCAACGCCTCGGGAACTCTATAGTTATACGAGTAAAACTTGTTATTCCTATGTTACTTTTTCGACAAACGTCTTGTACTCTTCTCTAGAAAACACAAGTAACACACAATGTGTGTTTAACGTTTATAAATACATTTCAGGAATCAGTGTGGGACGCCGTTTCTCGTACAATCAGCGTCCGCGCACAATGTCGCGCTATATTCGCTTCTAAAAACTCTTGAAACGATTAAAAACCGTCTACCGGACGTCTTTTGCTATTAACTGTGCTCAGTATTTTAAAGTGACACATCGTAACGTTTTCCCGTTTCAGTTCTAAACTCTAGCAGACGAAATCACTTAAAAAAATTACAAGAAAAACGTGTAGTGATTATAATATTATTGCACAAAAATTGTTGCACAACAATGTTGCACAACATTTATTATTGCACAACAAAATGTGTAGAATCGTAGGAATTCACTTCTAATACTAAAACGCTTTATATATTTTGTTGTATATTTCATAAATGCAGATTAATAATTTTCACGCACAAAAATGCTATTTTTTTTTTCTTTTTACTTCTCCACTTTCAACCTTTTACAGATGATAAAAAAAGAAGAAATTTCTTACAGAGAAATACTAATGTAAACACAGCAGAGTTTCCACATTCATTTTTTTTAGTGTCCAAAACACTATTTTTCTCGATATTTCAAAAACTACTCATTTCAATACATCAAAATTCAGAAAAATAACCAGAATTAATTCCACAGTTAAAATAGGGGGTTGCCGTTTGAAAAACATATTATTTGTTATCTCCACGGGACATCTTCAGGGTGACATTGAATAAAAAAATGGCTTTCATATGGACTAGAATATTTCAACAAAAAAAAAAAAAAAGCAGTCGACGTCCTAAGGCCGTGACTCTCGGAGAACGACAAAATATAGTAATAAAACTCCGCGCGCGCATTACAATAATAACGTACTGTATACGTTTTAAATACGTCTGTAATCCTATTTTCGAATAATTAACGACGACACACTATTCTACTTAGAGATCGTGTCGGACGCCGCGCATTTAATCAACACGGGACCGGCTGCAATAACTCATACATTCAACATTCGTTCGGTCTCCGGCGATTTTTAACCCGTGCGTCACCACCACGTTGTCGTGCGTCGTTCCCCGCGGGCACACGCTATTTGTTTAACACTAGACGAAACGCAAAATTCATTCGTGTGCACGGACTCTGGAGTGTGTGGGCAGTGGCGTAATCGACGGGGAGCAGCACAGGGCCACGTGGTCGTTCCTTCTTTTAACCCGTAAAATCGGTTTTGACATTAATAATATTATTCAATTGTGTTTCAAATTCAAAATCTATAACCACGCGAATTGTTTTAAGTAGATAATTGAAAAACAAGTTCTATAGAGATCACCCAGAGCAGCATGGTTCCTTACCAGTGTTCCGGGTATTTAATGTAAGTGTTTCTCCAAATTTTGTAAAACTTTAACGGGAAAAAATGTATGAAACAAACGAAATTTTAAGTGTCGTCAATTTAAAATTTTGATTTTTTTTTTTTATCAATTTCTAAAACACGATAGTACAAGACACAGGAGGAAATCAGGGAGGTTTGGATTCTCAACATTCAAAATCCATTCAAATCCCTACATATTTTTCATAAATTGCAAAAGATTGATATTAGGACCTGGGCTAAATCGACCGAAAAACAAGTTGTCTCCCAAAATGTTTACCCTAATCCGGTCATTGGTCAACTATAAAATTTGTATAACTGTAAAAAATCAAAATGTTCCGTCATTTGGAAAAGGTTAAGAACAACTTTATTAACCTAGTGGAATGCAAATTCAAGACTTGGCAAAATAAAGTATTATTATGTTAACTAATCTAACCACAAAAATGTGTGTACTTTACACCTTGGGATGTTCTTCGCACCTCGGGTATTATACTCTTTGTGGGTGTGTTGAATTTAAAAGAAAACACAAATCATTTCTTCAACAATACGATTCTGAATGGAGCTTCAACTAATACACAACAATATTGAATAGTTTTGAATCGCTGAACTAATATGTTGATCTAAAAATAACAAATTAATAAATAAATAAAAAATAATAAATATCATTGTAAAAGAATTAGCTTATTCACTTCGTTCAGAATCTAAGAAATGTATGTGGATAATAATTTATCTAGATAATATTTACAATTTATTGTCCATTGATTAATTTATAATTTAATTCTTAATAACTAGTATACTATTATTCTAGCACACTCGTTAGGTACAGAGAGATCAAAAAAATTATTATATGTGTATGTGTGTGTGTGTGTGCATGCGTGTGTATAATGATATAAATTGTAACAGAGAAAAAAATGGAAATAACATACCGTGAAAAATTAAAATAAATTATCAATACGTATCAAACTCGTCGTAGAACACGATCATTTGTTAAACGCGCCCGTTGAAGGTAAATCATTTTTCACGTTTTTGAATGTTTTATCCGATCAGAGATTATTTCGAAACACAAAAACACAAAATAAATACTGATTAATAACGCGGTTCTACGTGTTTATGTTATTATGATATACCGCGAGTGGTAGTGAGTGCCCGAGTAAGTTATTAATTTTTCAATCTCACTTTTTTTCTTTCTTTTTTTTTTCTATTATTATTATTTTGGGTAAAAATGTTTTTCGAGCACTAAAAATTAAAAATATTATTTGCATCTAAATTGAAAGTTTTTTTTTTTACTCGTAAAAAATAATAATAATAATGAAAAAACAATTACAAGTTTTAATTTCTAAGAGGAAAACGGATTTATTATTATTATTCACTACGGAGGAGTAACTGCAGTGATGTTATTTACAGAATTGCTACCCGACAATACTAGCATTATATAAAAACACGATTGTTTAGAACATACCTTTTTAATTGGTGCTGTTAATTAAAGGAAGGAGTTTCTAAAATAATAAATTACTATGATAAAAAAATAACATGACTGAGAAATTGGTTTGTGGATTTATAATTAATGAACAAAAAAAATAAATAAATAATCATAGATGGTCCTGTTGGCTCAAAATAATCAAGTAAACAAAAATATTACTAATAGAATAACAATAAAATACATTTTTGCCTTCTTGGCTGTAATAACAATATAAAATACAATATATATGTGCCTTTGTGGTTGTAATAACTATACAAAATACAATACAATGATACTTGACTAAGGTTATAAAAAATTTTAATTACCGATGGACAATAAATATGTAAAATAGAATGTCCGAAGTATTCTTAAAAAAAAAAAATAGTTGGTTGAATATTTTGGACAACTTTTTCATATGAAAAAATGTTTACAAAAAAAATTATATGATTATGAAAAACTAGCTTAAAAAGTTTTTGTATATATTTATATTCTGATTACTTGTTACTTAACATTTATATAAAAAAAAATGTCTGATTTTTATCTAGATAAAGATGATTTTTTAAAACAAATTTTATCTGTATAGATAGAATTTTTGTAATATCTATCTCTATCCAGATAATTTTCATTTAATTCATCTTACCTTTATCTCGATTCACATAATATATACATTATAATCTAAGCACAACACTGTTGCAAAGTATTTTCTTTAGATTTGTCCGTCCTTTTCATTAAATGAACGTAATACGTCATATTATTATAAATTGTATAATATTATAACATAATATTGCGCACAGCAAGAATTCAATTATAATAATATTCTACTTGGCGGTGTATAATTTTTTACGTTATGACGCGGGTCATTGCGCACAAGCGCGTTTTGCAACTTTGCCTATCGGACAGAGCTGAGAAACTCCAGAGATATTATTATAATAAACCCGGCGAATGGTCAAGTTTAATTGAATTATCAAAACTCCCGACGGCGTTCGACTGAAATAATATTTCTGTAGACCTCTTTATTATAATAATTACCGGTGAGTCCGTTTTCTGAAATTCGATTAAAAAAAAAAAATAAATAAACCGCTATTTTCCCCGTCCGAGCACTCGTCAACGGATGGTGCATGATTTTTTTTTTCTTTTTGATTGACGTTCACTATTATAAATCTTTTCCGACCCCTTTAGTCATCCTCTTCTAGTCATGACATACCCATGGTCATACTATCCGGATCTTATAGAATCCATTGCGCAGCGAATTAACATATTTTAGTTAAACTAGGATCGGTAAGGAATTATTTGTCTCCTGCTTTTGATGATAAAATTAATTGAACTCGAGCCCGGGCCGAAATACGACAAAAACAACAGGTACTCTTTATTTTTAAATTCTGAACGAAGTGATGTTTATTTATTTTTTTTTTTTTAGTTTCTCTTTCTGTAAACACTTTTTTGTATAGAAATACTTCTCCGAAAGTTTCGTTCAGTATCTTTATAGAACCGGAATCACACCCAGATGGTACTTTAAAGAAGACATTTTTCCCAATTTCTCAATACTTTTTTCAAAAACGTGAGAAACCTGTCGAAAAATTTACGAAAAACGGCAAAATACGCAATTACCGAAATTTCCGTAAAACTAAAAATTACTTTTTGACATAACTTCCAAAATAATGCAGCTGAGGACTTGAAATTTTCACCAACCACTAAAAATAGCTTCGAAAATATTTTATAACAGTTTCAAAAAGATTTGATCTATTTTGAGTTAAGTACAGCAATTTGAAAATTTCGGAAATTTCTCATTTTTTGTTAGTTTTTATGTAATAAAATTTTTGATATTAAGACTTGAAAATTTAAATTTTCTATTTTAATTAATTTATAATCTCACTGACATATATGTCTAATTGACCTGAAAAATATTCGAAAATCGTTAGACAACTTTTATTTTTATACCCGTTTGAAGATAGAATTTCGATTAAATTCGTTAGTTTTACCAAAAAATTACGCACTTTAACGAACATATAAGAAATTTGGCCGTACCGATTGTTTTGAAACATCATGACTATATAGAAAATTTCATTGCGAATATTTTGGTGCAATAAAATTTCTTACGGACGAATAATTAAACATTTTACAAGAGTTTTATTGAAAAAAAAAAGCCGGACATATATGGGTGTTCTTCGCACGACGGGTGGGATTCTCTTGACGGGTGTATTGAATTTTAAAGAAACGATAAATCATTTCTTCAATAAAACGATTCTGAGCGAAGTTTCAAATACTATATAATAATAATAAT